>MU002482.1:0-12380 GCA_010093585.1 Melanomma pulvis-pyrius CBS 109.77
CCCCCCAATGTCCTCGTTCACCTCGGGCCCCCCCTTGCACCCCCACCCCGACAATAGAACGCTCATCCAGCACAAACACCTCAGCTTCTGCAAAGACCTGACGGACTACATTGTCGACGCGGGGTCTCCTCTCGCCCACGGCATCTTCTCGGACATTGACATTGCGCTCAAGACCACGCAGCTGCATCTCTTGTCCACGCTCTACGGCGGGTCGGAGATCAGGGAGAGTTTGTGCGAGGTCAAGGGGCTGTGGGAGGATCGCAGTTTCTGGGCATATGAGGGGCTGGATCCGGACTTGGGGAGGCGGGTTAGGGAAGGGAGGGAGGGGAGATTGGGGGGGAGGAAGGGGGAGGGGCAAACGGAGGGGAGGGGGGTTATTCACAAGAGCGGTGCAAAAGGGGTGGCTGTGAAGGGAGTGATTGGTGAAGACGTGGAGGATGATGAGGATGATGGAGATGATGAGGATGAGGATGATATCTTTTCGTATATAACTAATACCACGCCCTCGAGGCGCACTCCCGACATCAGATCTAGTGCACAGGGTCTCCTGGAAGCTCTTCGGACGACCAGTCCTTCACAGCTCCTCGCAACCTCGCGGAAGCCCTTACGGCAGCCTTCCACCAGCAAACGAACCTCTCATCGACAGTCTCTTACTAGAACACATAGTGAACCCGAACCCGAGCAAAAGCGTTACTGGTGGCGCCGCAAGCCGACCCATGCTAAGAAGAGAAGCAAGAAGGACATCAAGTCTACTAGCAACATGAGCGGAGGTGGCGGGGATCGTTATGGACTCATTGCACCCGATAAGAGGGCTCGAGATGAGGGCATATATGACCCGAGACGAATAGCTGAAGAAGATGCCAAGATGAAGCAGGCTGGTCCTGCGAATGCGAACCGGTATCTCAGTACTCTTGTCCCGCCAGAGCAGCTTCAGGATCCAAACACTGCGAGCTACCGTGGTAGCGGTTATTTTGAATTCCAGCCCGCTCCCACAGAGCAGCTTGCACTTTCGGAACGGGG
Source organism: Melanomma pulvis-pyrius CBS 109.77 (assembly GCA_010093585.1). Lineage (NCBI taxonomy): Eukaryota > Fungi > Ascomycota > Dothideomycetes > Pleosporales > Melanommataceae > Melanomma > Melanomma pulvis-pyrius. The sequence continues at coordinate 1,021 of MU002482.1, forward strand.
CAGGAGAGCGGGAGATCGAAGTTTGCATCCTGTGGTGGAGCGTAGTGAAGAGGAGGAGATTGAGGACTGGAAAGAACAAATCTCTCAGTCTTTTAGAGCAAGGTGCATTCCAATCATGGCCAATAGTGCAAGGCGGCGGAACGAGATAAACAACGACAACACTTTGACAAGAGAGGAGAAAGATCTGCAGCTGGCGAGTCTGGATGCAAATGTTGAATTCGCAATTGGAGGCGCAGTACGGGCGACTGGATATGATGTAAGAGATTTTCAATTCACCTACATTTACATCTCCTCTTCACTTCAGCTGACGTCGATGCAGCACCTCGGAAACGACGAGGTAATGAGACAGATTGCACTCCTAGCTAGGGAGGTGGAGGAAACACCACAGGAACAGCCTCCTCCTCTTCCTTCACGCTCCAAACTTAAGAGCTTCTTGTCTGCCGGCGGTAAAGCCTTGGAGTGGTACGTAATTCAGGAGCCTAAACTCTATGTTCTGTTGCAAAGTCAATGAGATGCCCCTCAGGGCTATACTAAATACCTTGCAAATGTGGCATGATATCAGGACACAAATTCCCTCCATTTGAAAGAACTGTGCTGACTTTGAATCACCACTTTTAGGTTCTTAGCTATACCTAATGACGCAGATTTGGAAAGCGATTCCGTATACCTCCCGTACGCCACAATCGGAATGTTCCCCTCAGCCCTCGCCCCGCAACCCAAGGTCTCTGAGAGCAACGCCATGAGTTCGACTGGAGGATCTACGGGTGTGAGTCGCAAGGACTCCATGAATAGGGAACAAGCGCGCACAAACTCAAAGTCGGTGCCTACAAGGGGGGAGACGCTCAGTCCAAGTGGTCGTATACCGCCTAAGACCAACCATCCGGCATTCGTGGATACCCGCGAGAAATTTAGTGATCCAGGCTCGAGTACTGCAACTACCGCTTGGCCTACACAATCGGAGGTGTATGTTGGAAGACATAGTGAGGATGCACAACGTGGCGGAAAATACCATGAGGATGTACTATATGGTGGAAGACGTGGTGATGGTACTGTAAGGAAGCCTGAGCGCTCGTGGCAACGACGGCACTCAGATCCAGAACCAAGTGAGGCCGGTACACTTTGGCCGACACAGTCGGAAATTGAGGGCAGGTGAATCCGAGTGGATCGAGCAAGTAGAAATTTGTTGCCTTCTCAGCCTTTCAGGCCGACCTTCTCGACAGCTGATATGCATAAGGCTCTTGGGCACGGGTTTGTGCTCTCATGCCAACTGACTGGAGGAGGATTGGATAGTACACTAGCTTATGAGCTCACAAATCTAGAAATAAAAGATTCCAAGGCCGGCAGTGCTTCGATGACAAACAAGATCCTCTTTGAGGCTAGCCACCCACTATCATGCCATTGCGCTCACCTGCTCTAGGCACGTGGATCGAGGTGCTGTTATTCTCCCGTGGGCATAAGGAAGAATCGAACGGCGTGCGACTCGTGAGTCCGTGAACAGGAATATAGAAGGTTTCGAAAAAGTCAGTGCATCAAGTGGAGAAACAGGAGTCTTCTTGGAGAAATTCCACAAGGCTTCATGCTACGGTGATGGCCGTGCCATGTTGTCATGAAACTCATATGCCGTGCTGAATAACGAGGCTTGGTGTTTTCACGTGCGTTGTAACGTCGAAGGATTCAGCCATGGCCAAAAGCTCCGATGCACTTCCCCTTCATCAGACACTTCAATTTGAGCAAAATTCGAGACCCGCTGCTCCTCGCGGCTCGCCTCATTGCCCAATGGAATCCACGTCCCAAAATAGTTCCGGAATCTTGACAGTTGGAAATGCACGACGCGGCAGTTCAACGCTTCCACCCGCGGCGCCAGCCTTATCCTCATCCTTGCGCTTCATCTCTCTCCAGATGAGATTGCATATCGACGGACGAAGGCTCGCCGTTAGACAGAGTCAGACGCGGCGGCAAGAAAAAGGAGGATGACGTGAATTGTCACTAGCAGAAGCACGCGGCCAGGCGTGCACAATATAACGAAATGAGAGCGACTAGGCCTAGTTGGTGGCGCTACTATAAGCTGCGTCGATACGGGACGATACGCTGGGCAGGGAAGGGCTTTGTGCACGGCGCGGGCGGGAATGTGCTGCCGCAACCGGGAGGTGCTGCGATGTGCACAGCGGACGGTCGAGTCGAGAGGCCGGGCGAGGCTGTGGCACGGTGGATGCGGGAAATGAGGCCTGCGCGGTATCTCGATAGGGGACGAGGGCGCGGCGACCGGGCTCTGAGGTCAGCGCGGGACGAGAATATCTTCGCCGTGGTACACAGTGCAGCGACCGACGGGGCTGGGCGGCTCTGAGAAGGGTGGCGGTCTAGGGGTCCTGCCTGAGGGCGCTGGCGGCTTCTCGTCACGTCGTGTGGTGTGGTGGTGGCCAGCCTCACAGGCGCGGTGAAGGGACGCCATTCGCTGGGCAGGTGCAAGCCGTGCCTGAGTTAAGCCCGAAGCATCGTAGCCGGGCCGGGATGGAGGCCGGCGTGTGGCAGGGGCCGATGGTTGGCGACAAACCGTTCCTGCATGTGGTTTGATTGACGAGCCCATGGAGATTGGGGCCAGCAGTAGCCAGCAGTAGCCAACAGGAGCCAGCGAAAGGAGCGCCTCCTGAACGGGCAGAGTCTTCGTGACGCTGCACTGCAAGACGATCGCCGGTGGACAGCGAGGGCTTCAGAGCAAGAACCGCCTCCAGCGTCCCTCCGAGAGCCCCAGAGAGCCCCAGAGCGCCCGCCGTGGCTTGCTGCTGGCCGCCAATGCAGCCTCGTCGACAACTGCACAACATCAAACGCTGAGGCTGTCATTAGAGCCCATCCCTGCCCGTCCTGGTGCGACACAGCCTGGCCAGCCAATCGCTGCCGCGCCCCCAGTCGCTCCCGGACTCCGCTTCGATCCATCCATCGCCAACCAGCCCGCGCCTCTTCTTCTTCTTCTCCTCTTGCCCGGCCGTCCTCCTTCCCTCACCTCACTCTCGTGGGAGCCGCTCTTTACTAATTATCGCCCTCCTCCGCCACGGGCCCGCCACTCACCCACCACAGTCATTCCTTGCGGCCCTGGAGAGCGTTGTTTTTGTTCTTGCACTTTGGCCTTCTCGCCCTATTCACTCCTTTAGCCTCAGTTCCAGCCAGCAACATCCGTCTATGCAATCGGTCCTCGGCGCCTTTGACCACCGTCTAACCACCTTACGCTGCTAATATCCTAACCTGTGCAATCGCTCGACCACGACACAACAGCGCCCCAGACATTTGCTACCCCGATATTCAACCCCGAGCGGATGAGAAGCCGGCTCTAGCACGCCAAAGATGGACCACATACACCAACACCACCACGCCCATGCACACTACCACAAGTCGAGGAGGGAAGCCGGCATGGGCTTCCAAGCAACACCAAGTCGGACCACCCTAATGGAGAGATCTCGCGTCCTCATCGCTCGCGCGACGTGCACCAACGACACGGACGACGGATGTCGCAAGCCCACCGAAACCCCCACTGCTGTCATTATCGTCGCCGTAGCGTAGGTTCCACTACCCTCGCAAGTCGTGCTCATGCTGACAATCTTCAGCGTACCCGTGGTAATCGCATTCGTAGTTTTCATCTACCTCCACCGACGGAACCTGAAGAAGCTGAGGGAGGAAGACGCCAAGGACAAGTATAGGTCGGATGATTTTGGCATGGAGGGAGCAGGAGGCGGACGCAAGAAGGGGAAGAAGGGACCTGAAATGTCCTTAGCCGATACCGAGAAGTCTATGCGGGAAGGACATGGACGAGGATTGTCGCACGAAGTTGCAAGTCCTTATATCCTCCCCGTTGGCCTGCACGGCTCCCGGGAATCCTTCCACTCCCTCTCGAGATCGATGAACGACCCACACGACCCGTACCGACAAGTCGTATTTGGAAAGGGGGACGGTGCTAGCATTCGTAGTGAGAGCCGATCTCGACATGACAACGGATCCGTGTATACGACATCGAGCGGAGGCACCGACAGGAACGCGATGAATAACGGCCTTTTAAAGAATGCGCAGAGGATGTCCCAGTCCTTCCCGCCGCGTGGAGAATCGAAGGGTGTACCCGAACTCAAGTATCCTGAGGCGGCTGCCATACCTCTGAGCCCTCTGAACCCATACCACGGGACAATGTCGTTTCCGGGTCCACCTCCACCTGCCCGAGTAGCATCACCGCCATCAAGCACCAGAGCCGCACCTGAAGAGATGCCCAGCACGTATGCTGCCTTCAAGCCAATGGATCCTCCAGCACCGCCCACACAAGCACCCGCTCAAGCGACTCCCAGTCCGCCTCTTCCTCGGATCCAGTCTCAAGAAGCCGTCGTGCACGAGAAACCAGACACAAACAGCTACTTGAGTAACTCTAGCTACGGCGACGCCTTCCAGGTCACGCCTCCTTCGCCCCATAATTCACATCCGCCTCAAGGCACAAATGAAGATCCTCTGGCCCCCCAGCCTCTGCGTCCGCACAACGACGCGCACATGGGCCTTGGCGTCGAAAATGTTGGCTTCAATCCCAACCGCCTATCGATGAGTGTGCGCCCGCTTCCGCCAGATGATCCCAGCGACAACCCAGAGCAGCGAGCCAACCGTATCCGCTCTTTTTACAAGGAGTACTTTGACGATTCCAAGCCGGAACCTGTTGGGGGTCACGCCTACAACGACTACTACGAGGACTATGGATCGGAGTACCTCGATGGCGCCGTGTTCGATTCCCAGTCAGGTGCCTTCATCGTAGCACAACCCCAAGTTCCGTACGCTCAGCCTGTCACTCGCCGCGCCATGACACCCCCTCCACGAGCACCACCCCGGTTCCGTAGCAATACCGCTGGTAATGGTCCTCCTCGGGCCGGACACATGTCTGGTGGTTCAGCCGCTTCTTCTCCACGATTCCCTCCACGCAATATGTCTTCGATGAGCGGGCGGTTACCACCTCCAAGGAAGCCGATGGCTCCACCCACTCCTCTTTCTTCTCTTCCCACGCCAGCCAAGCTCACCGAGGAATCGATGATGTTCAACCCCATCGACTTTGCGCCACCAATCTCTTACAGAGACAGACAAGCTGGCAGGAGACCAGATAGCCCATTGGGTGCTTCCAGGCCCTACAGCCCATCTGTGCGCTCGCATACCCCACTGGCCGGCTCATACGATGATCTGGCGCCGATGCCCAGCCCGTAAGTTTATGATGCAGTTCTTTAATATGAAACACTGCTGACAAACCATCAGTCATTTGCTTCGCAAGTCCGGTACATTTACCGCCCTTGACTTTGCGCCACCACCACGGTTCCGTGACCCAGGTTCCAATGCCTCCGATGCTGGCTCCATCCGTTCGAATCGCTCCGGCATGTCTGCTGCAGGTCGAATGGCAGTCCGAACTGGAGCATATCGCGTGAGTAGGATACCGAAAGAAGTCGTTGGTACCAGGGACGATATCATGGCCTCTCTCCGTCCTACTCTCGACATGACCAGGCCAGGCTAGTCTTCTAATTGTTTTGTTCGATCGTTATTCTCGACTGCGCCATGACCGAATCACGTCCCTGCGCCTTTGACGACAACTTTCCTACACCCTGCGCTCACTGGCTGAGTTCCCTGATCCAACAAAAAAAGCTCCCATCGATTCCTTCTTCATTTGCGGACATGACGACATCCAATGGCATAGACAGCGTAGCCCATTTTCTTAACTCATCAGCAATACCGAGTCACTCTCATATTCGGTACATAACTATTCATCTTTCTTGGCGCGGTCTTCTGTACTATACACGACCGATAACCATTCCTAGGGTTCATACAGCGGTAGCGAATAAGGGAGGCGTTCAAATTCAGTGTAATCTATATTTCTTAGGGGTGGAGGAGGAAGCTGGCGAGATGTGGTGGAAACATGGGAAGTTGAGATGTACATGGCAGACAAATCCAAGAGAGTTGATTAGAGTAGGAGAATGAACAGAAGAAATGCTGCTGAAAGTATAACATCTCTTGAACCATGGGTGACTTGGGCGTAACAGATCCGTGGTGTTCCGGACGAATTCTTGGCATATACGCGTCCGACACGGATCTCGGAAGTCGGGAGAGTTGTTACTATCAAATGCAGCTGTGCCAATCTGCCAATCCTGGTATCTCACTTCGATCTGCCTGCACAATCCCAGAGACACTTCTATATTGGACTCTTTCGCAGATTGAGACGCTCAAGATCACGGGAGAGGATTGTTTGCAAGATCAAACGTGATGACAAGCCTCAAGCCTCGTTCACGCATCGGCTTGAGCTTTGTTGGCTGTGCAGCGGCTACCTGGCACCTATTAATTGTCATCCAATTGACCTTTCCATCTTCCATCTGACGCTTTTTAACGTGTCTAGCGTCTTGTTTCGTCACTGGGCAGCACCGATGCTCTTACCTAGCAGGAGCCCACTGATACGTCATCGCCTTTGGACCCATTAAAACTCAGACAAATGCAACCAGCCACGCGTTGCGAGTCAAATAATACGATCTGGACATCTTCACTCGTTCATTAATTCATTCACTGTCCCACTTCGTCCTCGCCTTCTTCTGTCGCCCTTCTCTCACTAATCACGATGCGGTTCTTCAACCGACGCCAACCCTCGAACACCACATCCTCAACAACCTCACCTACTATTGTCCCCGACCTAACAAAAGACCAACTGAAGCGCGCGACCCGGACGCGCAAGACCTTCACCCTCCTGACATCCTTCTTCCTCTTTCTCACCGTTATCTTCCTAATCCTCGTCGAAATCGGCGGCATCTACAACAAACCGGTCATCAACAACTGGTACTTTATAAAACTCGACCTAAGCCATATCATACCTACATCCGTACCGAACTTTGCTCTGATCAATACCATTGCGCAAACCCTGGGGTTGCATGACTTCTACTCGGTAGGACTATGGGGATTCTGCGAGGGCTACAAGGGGCAAGGGGTGACCTACTGCTCGTCTCCCCAGACGCTTTACTGGTTCAACCCGGTGGAGATCTTGAAAAATGAGCTGTTGGCTGGCGCATCCAGTATGCCTCGTTCTTCTCCAATTTCAAGCCTGTTTCGCTGACACGGTCTTATAGTCAACCTCCCTGCCGATGTCAACAACATCCTCGACCTCATCAAACTTGCCTCCCACGTCATGTTCGGTCTCTTCCTAACCTCAGCCTGTCTATCATTCGTCCTCATGTTCCTGATGCCCCTCAGCGTCCGCTCCCGCTGGTGGACCTTTCCTATCGCCATCTTGACTTTTCTCAACGCCCTCTTCGTCACGGCCGCCTCGATCATCGCAACGGTCATGTTTGTCATATTCCGAAACGTCATCGGCAGTGTCGCAGAACTCAACATCGGCGCTCAGGTTGGCAATACCATGTTCGCATTCATGTGGGTTGCGAGCGCGTTTGCCGTCTTCGCGTGGCTGTTTCAAATGGGCATGTGCTGCTGCTGTGCCAGCCGGAGAGACGTGAGAACCGGGAGGAAGAAAGGGAGTAACCAAGCATATCATATGGATGGAGCGGCAAACGGGGATTCTCTTCCAATGCAAGAGAAACCTGCGGGGAGACGGCGTTTTCGATTGGGGAAGAGAAGCGTGTAAATAAACGTAGGATGCATAATTTGGAGACGAGGGAGCGACCTAAAATCTGGCGAAGGAACGCCAATTCCACTTGATAAAGGGGCGTCAAGTTCATGACTTTAGAAAAGAAATAATCGACCGGCCAGGTCATGACGGGTATTGGGACTGGAAATTTGCATCTACATCAGCACGCAACCTACTTGGTATGGGAGGAATAATACAGATAGATTGGTCTAGCATCGCATAGACTGGGAATGAGTTTGCATCTTCGTTGCATCGGATTTTCAGGTTGTCCTCGTTAGGAAACGGAATTGTACAAAGTTTGCAGCCACGAAGCACCTGGCTGATGTCTTGAGAGTACGTTTGCGATTTGTATGACTGATGAGATACTTCCAACGCGTCAGTATAGTCCGATGTTACTGAATTATCTATGATTTGACATTTAGTCCAATTTAATAGACAGACAAGACGTTCGATGCTGTCATGGAGGGGATGGAGGGGTCGTAGGTATCACCGGTCTTGGTTCCGGTTTTCGGCGCTTGTTGTCCCGCTGGCCCTCGACCCACCAAACTTTTTTCTGCTCGCGCGCGTGGAAGTGGCATGGTGGAGCCATCGTTATAAAAACTCCACCTATACTTCCCCAGATCACCTCCACAATCAATTCAAGATTCTCCAATTGGATAAACAGACCTCGACCACCAGTGATCGACATTTTGATCGCACTCACGACGACAACGGACTTTCTCTGACAAGTAGATTTGAAGAATATCGAGGTATACACTACTATTTCCGCTTTCATGTGACTTTTGGTACTTTTCTCTCGGCGCAGGTTCACCTTGGAATGATGCTTGGTTTTTGCATGTCTATTTCCTTTTGCGCCTTCCATGTACTCTCTAAACCAGTTCCCGGTCCTCAATTGCACTCAGTCTCAATCATTTCAATGCTGAGCTGACCCTTGCATCAGCACCATGTCGGCCAACGACACCTATCAGGATCCCCTGAACTCGCGTTACTCGAGCAAAGAGATGAAGTATCTCTTTAGCCCGCGCAACCGCTTCAGCACCTGGCGCCAGCTCTGGGTCTGGCTGGCCGAGGCCGAGAAAGAGCTTGGTCTCGATATCAGTGATGAGGCAATCCAGCAGATGCAAAATCACACAACCATCAAGGATGAGGAATTCGCAGTTGCAGCCGAGGAAGAGAAGAAGAGGAGGCACGATGTGATGGCCCATGTGCACACGTTTGGCCTAGCGGCACCGGCGGCGGCGGGCATTATCCATTGGGGTGCTACGAGCTGCTATTGCACCGACAATGCGGATTTGGTACATCTATCAACCTAAGTTGTGATGCGACCTCTACTAATCTAGGATCAGATCTTCCTCCGAGACGGACTGGACATCCTGCTTCCCAAGCTGGCTACTGTCATCGAGAAGCTCTCCGACTTCGCAAAGGAGTACAAAAACCTCCCTTGTCTTGCATACACGCATCTCCAGCCGGCTCAGCTGACCACTGTGGGAAAGCGGGCCTGCTTGTGGATCCAGGATTTATTGAAGGATCTGAAGAATTTGGAGCGAGCTCGTGAGGATCTCAGATTCAGGGGCGTCAAAGGGACGACGGGCACACAGGTACTGAAGGGTTTGGTCTTTCTTAGTGCTTCCTAGCTGACTTGTTGATAGGCTTCCTTCCTCCAGATCTTCGACGGAGACCACTCCAAGGTTGAACAGCTTGACGAGCTGGTGACGAAGAAAGCCGGGTTTGAATCTGCCTACATCATCTCGAGCCAGACATACACCCGCAAGATCGATGCCGACGTCTGCAATGCCCTGAGCTCGTTCGGCGCAACATGCGAGCACATTGGCCAGGCCATCCGTCTTCTCGCTTCCTTCAAGGAGTTGGAAGAGCCCTTCGAGTCGACCCAAATCGGATCATCCGCCATGGCCTACAAGCGGAACCCCATGCGCAGCGAGCGGCTTTGCTCTCTCGGTAGAAAACTACGCAACCTCAACGCCGATGCCTCAGCAACGTATGCCGCGCAATGGATGGAGCGCACTCTCGACGACAGCGCGATCCGCCGCATGTGTCTCCCCCAGTCCTTCCTCTGTGCCGACGCTTCTCTTATCCTGCTCAACAACATTGCCTCGGGCCTCGTCGTCTACCCAGCCGTCATCAAGAAGCGCGTCCAGGCCGAACTCCCCTTCATGGCCACGGAGAACATCATCATGGCACTTGTCAAGAAGGGCGTGTCTCGGCAAGATGCGCACGAGGAGATCCGCGTCTTGAGCCACGAGGCTGGCGCCGAGGTCAAGCAGCACGGGAGGGAGAATGATCTCATTGAAAGGATCAGGAAGAATGACTTCTTCAGGCTCATCATTCCAGACCTGGAGGAGCTGCTCAAGCCGGAGACGTTTATTGGCAGGTGCCCCGAGCAGGTCGACGCTTTCTACCAGAGAGAGGTTTCCAAGGCCTTGGAGAAGTATGCGGGTAAGCTCAAGACGGGGGAGGCTGCCGAGTTGAATGTCTAGAGAATTGAATCGAGGTTGAACAGGGGACTGGCGACGGAGATGCGACAACTCCCTAAAAATGCGGCGTGAGTGGAGTGATTGCGTATTATGAAAATTAGGCAATGTACTTACTGGTCTCCGATTTTTGACACATGTGGCTTTTTTTTTTCTTTCTAAAAATGATTCCTTCAAAACTTACTTACTATATTCCTTAACGACTCCTTCTTCACTATCGAAAAATTTTTGTAGATCCTTCTCTTATTCGTGGCTGCCCTGGGCGTCAGCGCCGCTCTATCTTTCTTGCCATCTACTGAGTCTTCTACAACACACTGGCTAACATTGTGCTTCTAATTAGGTATCATCTCTTCGGTGTCGACCTCGCTGGCTCCGTCTTCATACCCTCGGCGACTATATACAGCAAGCGACGCTGCTGTGTCTCCTCTATCATATGACTTCCCATTCTTCATCTACTCGGCTCGAGACTGGGTTCATCTTTGTTTCCTTTAAATCCATTTCAACCCATACCTTCCCTCTGGCCATTGTTTGAGTATACACCACACTTGCTGCCGAAAGCGTCACGCCAGTGCACTCACTCACTTTCCTTCCACTCATTTCCCTCCACCTCCTCCACACCAACACCACAACATTGTCGCCCCATCTTCCCATCCCTTCATCTCTCTTGCCTCACTCTTGCACTCATCCCACAGCCCCTTGTCTCTCCCTACACCTCCGTCCACAATGGCCCCCGGCAAGAAGAAAGCCACGGGCGCGTTGCCGACTGTCAGTGTCGACGACGGACGCGAGGAAGTCGAGTCCCAGCTAGAAATGCTCGACTAGAAAGATAAGGCAGGGCTCTCTCGTACGTCGAAGCCGAGGAAGACTTCGAGGGGTGGGTCGGCGGAAAATCGAAGGCATAGGAAGTTGAAGAATTCCGAGGCGACGATGGCAATATCAAGGATGGGCACGTTGATGGAGGATATCACATGTACGAGTGCCGCTCCAGATTTTGAGAGGCCTAACTAGAATGGAGCACCCGGGCCCCGTTGAAGTCGAGGTCGTTCCCGTTCTTGCTCGCGGGATGATGGGCATATGAGACGCCCCTTTTGAGTCTAGTGAGTGCGTAACGAACAAGAAAGTAGCAATGAGATAGTCGTCGACGAGAACGGTTCGGAGAGGCGAAAGAGAGAGAGGATGTTTTATATACTGATAATGCCTCGCTCCCGTGAACTAAAGAGTCAAAGAGTGTAAAATCAAAGACCCCCCTC
>MU002483.1:0-12314 GCA_010093585.1 Melanomma pulvis-pyrius CBS 109.77
ATGATTGTGGTGATGATTGTGGTGATGATTGTGGTGATGATTGTGATGATGGACGGAATGTAGACATGCTGATTCTGAAATGCTACACGAAATAGTAGATGCGGGTTGCGTGTGATTAAACTTGAATAAGCAGCGTGATATGTTGACCTTACAACACAAGTCGTGCGGGTACTGCCGTTTCATTCTCCCTTACAAGGGGCGCAGAAAGCTGAAAGGAGAAAGGCATGCATTGAACCTCAAATACCCGAATCTGATGAACAAAAGGAAAACTAAAAGCCAGGTATACCATCCAGAAGCCCCACCCCGGAGGTCCCTCCCACGCAGCAAACCGCTAAAATTACAGAAAAGCAGCATGTCTCTTTCAAATTAGAGACATACCGTGTGTACTCATCACCACTAGCTTTTGGCTAGTATCCTTTTTGGCCCATGTACATGTATACGTGGAAATGGAGGTCCGAGTTGAGTGCATCGTTGTCCGGCCGTCTGATAAGTGATAATTTGTGTTCGATTTTTGACGTTCGATGCACGACCGGTATGGCTTCGTCGCTGTCTGCGCGTGGCGGTTTAACAGCACTCCTCGGCGCACTCGCAGCAGTCTGCGCAGCACTCGCAGCCCTCCTCGCAGACGAAGCAACAGCAAAGGGCGGCCAAACTACACAAGCATACAGGGTTAGCATTTCCAATTCTAAACCCAAATCTCCTCAACCTGCGTCCTCTCATCGGCGTATTCTCTCTTGCTTGTTGCAGTCGGGAATATAGATTAGACTCACCAAGCCGTCAAGCATCCACGATCCTTCTTCTGCTTCTGTTGCGGTGGCGCCTGCTGATACTGTCCCTGAGGCGGCCCATAGTACATCTGCTGGCCCGGGGGTGGGCCGCCGTACTGTTGGGGAGGGGGACCTTGTCCGTAGCTGCAGTCGCTGCGTCAGTCGAGGTCTAGCTTACTTCGGGTGGGCATTCATATCGAAGCTCTAGACATGAGGGAGGGAGAGGAAGAGGTGTTGACGTACCTCTGCTGCGGATACTGCGGCGCGTTTCCGCCCTGGTAGTAACCCTGTGCCGACATGTTCTCTTTCTGTCCTTGGGGATCAAGACTCGATAGAAATCTTGCTTATTCCCTCTGGTAGGTTCGGAAATCGTAGGTTGGTATCGTAGGAAGTGGATGTGCGATGTGAGGTGATGGTAGTTGGGTAAAGGAGAACGAAGGAGCGAGAGAGAGAGAGAAGGACGCCTTGCGACAAAGCGGGCGTTTAGAAGGCAGTCGCTCCGGGCAAGGATTACGTTGGTCACGAAGCTCGACCTCGTCCGATCGCCGCGGATGTTGGTGTCTCCGAGGTGTGCTATTGGCTGCTTCTGATTCGTGAATACCAAGCTTTTGCGCCTCCGGATAAGCTCTCTGGGCGCTTTGGCGGGGGAGACAGGCAGGGCGTTTGAAGATGGAGAAAGGAGCAAGTCGGAGGCGATGAGGAGGAGGAGGAGGTCGACGCAGCAGACGCAGCACTCCCATCTCCTCTTATCCATCCAGCAGGGGCGGGGGACAAAGCAGGCACGCGCACCGCGCAGAGCAACGCAACCATCTCGCCACGCCACAATTGGCGTAAATAAGCAAGCGCAAGCACCGGCACGGCGGGCGCCATGACGCACACGTCCTCGCCTTCACCTTCACCTCCAGCCCAACATCTCCACCGCATTCGCCGTGCCACTCCATCACAGCATTTGCAGCACTGCGCCCCAGCTCCACCTCTCTCCCTCGGCCGTGGCATGTCTTCGCAACACACCGCACCTGAAGCCATACAGAAGCTGGGAAGGGCGACGCGTCTCCCATCGGACCGACGCTGGAACGAACGGCATCCGGGGTCTGGAATGCGGAATGCGGTGGCTGGACTAAGCTCCCTTGGCAAGGCTTGCTATGCGATTCGATGCGCCCAGCCACAGTCGGTGAATGACATGTGTTTGCAGCGAACCACAGCAGGGGTACATGAAGCAGTCTCAGCTCTCATACTTCATGCATTAAAATAATATCTGCCATCCCACTTCCATCCAAATACCATCTCCAACCCTATGCGATCCTCGCTCTCCAACCATGCCGCCGATGCAGATACCTACCTCAGCTACACTACCAACGCGCAAAGAACGCTTTAGTTGCTTCTATAATGCCTACTCCCTACTACCGCCCCCAACACTCCAACACTGCTACTCTCCCCTTGCTCGCTCCCCTCAACCTCCCAATCAACCAAAACAACCCATCACAACCCACTCAAGAATATGCCATTTGAAGTGAAGAAGACCCAGAAACAGCGCCATGCAGTGTACAGTAAGAGTATATAAGGCAGCGACAGGTGGCCCAATGGAGAGCATCTTACTCGTGTAAAGACATCGACCCAAGACGTTCAAATTATGTACAGCGCTTATATCAAAGCGAGGAGGTCGAGCAAGTCCTCTGAGCCACGTAAAAGAAGAAGAATGGAAGCGCAACATTCATATAATGGAGGGACCCTAGAACCCGAAGGGATTTTGCGGTGCTAATACTCTTTTAGTCCTTGTCCGTATCAATCAAATTTCAAGCAGAGGAATACATACTAGCATTGGCAAGATTAGCTCTCCCAGTGGGCTGCGCCACTAATTTCTTCGCCGGCTGAGTTCCGAACCTGATTTGCGGTGCCGGTCCAGTCTTCTGTGCGACTAACGGTTGCGCCTGCGGCATGGGTGGCATGGGTGGCATAGGGGGCATAGGGGGAGGGCTTTGGGTCTGGCCATATCCAGTTATAGTAGGTTGAATTGCTGGCGGTAAGAAACGATTGACACCATTACCCTGGGGGTTAAGCGGCGACGGGGAGAAAGTACCGAACCCAGTGGGCTGAGTTTGCATAGGCTGAAAAGGTGCCCGTGGTGGATCCGAAAACGGGCTTCCGTTCTGAGAGAACCCTTGCTGCATGCCTGGTTGAAAGCTCTGTTGCATCCCTGGCTGAAAGCCTTGCTGTATGCCCGTTTGGAAGCCCTGCTGCATGCCAGGCTGGAAGCCAGTCGGCTGTGGTTGTTGAAAGGGAGCAAAACCTGGCTGCTGCTGCTGCTGCGGCGGCGGCATAGACATTGAGTTGTATCCCGTCGGCTGGGGTATCATGCCGTTCTGCTGGAACTGGAAGTTTGAGTTTTGCTGTGGGAATGCTGTCATTTGCTGCTGGATGCGTTGGAGATCTTGTAGGCTCTGGCCTGGTGGAGCAACTTGGGCGTGCATGTTCGGAGGGCCCATGAAGCCTGTCAACTGGGGCTGCAAAGGTGGAGGCGGGCCAAAGGCGCTCTGCTGTGGGTTCATAGGAGCTGAAGATGACCGCTGAGGAGGGGGGGCAATGAGACTAGCTTGGCTCTGCTGTTGAGGTGGTTGCGGCCGCATTCGAGGTGGAGCAAGCTGTTGCGGCGGAAGAGGTTGAACCGCGGCCACCTGGTCGAATAACGACGGAGTAGCACCAGTGGGGTGCGATTGCTGAAGTGGTGGCTGAGATACCGCGGGAGGTTGCGCTGGAGCGGGCTGGGCTGGAATTTCTGGCTTGAGTGCGGGCATGAGAATAGATAACTCTCCCAAAGAGCCAGTCAAGGCAGGCATCTGTGGAGGAGGTGCAGGGGTAGAAGCGGCGGGGGCTGGAGCCGGAGCTGGAGCTGGAGCTGGAGCTGGCGCTGAGGGAGTTACTGCAGCCGGTGCAGGAGTGGATGTCGAGGCTTGTCTTGAAGGCTTGACCTCCCATGCATTGTCCTCAAACCCATCTGCCTTCTTCTCGGGAACTGGGGCAGTTGTAAGCGGGGTTGGTGTCGCATCAGCCGGCTTCTTGACTGTATCGTCCGTCTTTTGTTCAAACGCCTTTGCATCAACGACATCGTTGGTCTGGACAGGAGGAGCAGGGCGACCTTTGCGAGTGTTGTTCCGTAAGACACCTCCAGCACCAGAGAAAAGACCACCGCTGTTGGCCTCATCACCCTCTTCAATGACTTGTGTATTACCAAAGCTCACGCTCCGCTTCTCACGTTCCCCTGTGCGACCGAACTTGTTGTCAAGGAACTTAGTAACCCGCAGGATGTCACCCTCTTTCAGGCCTAGTGTCCGCAAAAGCTTGTCCGTGATATCTGGTAAGTTCTCCTCGCCCATTTGATCCCCGTTGAATGCCCGAGCATATCTTTCGCAGATCTGAGGATTGACTCCACACTGCAGGAAGAAATCAAACCAGTCATATTTAGGCTTCTGCTCAACAGTAATGCCAGCAGTGGTCGACCGGGGCTTTTCTGCTTGCTCTTTCGCACGTTGGGTGTTCCTCCGCTTTATGTCTGAAAGAGGTTTGTCGTCATCTAGGGAGATTCCTGTTGCACGCTCAACATATTCTAGATCTTCAATTGCCATCTTTGGAACAGGGACAGCAATCTTGACACCATTAGTTTTGTGAAGGTGAATCTTTCCATCTTTGATAGTCAAGAATTCGGCCTCGACTTTGAAAGACCCGGATCTATCGGTCCAAGTTCGGATTCTGGCTGGGTCTAGGGGGAATGTTAGCCAAAAGGCGGCTCATCGAAGGCGAAGAGCCACGATCGTGGGAAGTGTCTCCTGGACTACGACAATTATCCTATATAGGGCACGAAGGCTATTGAGTATAGCACGGCCCAGGAGAGCACTAGATGGGAAAAAGATGTCGAAGAATACTGACTAGGTTTGGCGGACTTCGGGTCCTTAGAATTACTATCGCGCTTGCTGCTGCTTCTCTGTGATGTACGACGATGGTCAACATTTGCTTGCAGAAGACTAGAACCACGCGCAGGTAAAGGCAGGCCAGGTCCTACCTGATCAGTCCTGACATCGCTATCACGCTGTCTTCTTCCTTTGGAGGCTTGGCGTGTCATCTCCTCCTCCTCTATCCTGTTCTGATCCACCACTGATCGTCCAGCGTTGACTCCGGAACGGGCAGAGGCGGAGGCGGAGGAGCTGGCGGGCACGATTTCTGTGATCTCAACATAGTTAGACGGGACCACTCCCTCCTTCCCATTCTTCAGTCGCCGGACCTTCCACCATTCGTCGCTGGCTGAATCGTCAAGAATAAGCACTTCGTCGCCGAGCCCAACGGTGACTTCGTCGTCGCCCTGTGCCATGAAATCAAACAACATGTGCCCTTTTCTCTGCACATTCGAGTGTCCAGAGCCCGCAGCAAGCACCTCTCGAATTCCCTCCCCCCTGGCCATCCCTCTGAGTTCTCCGAGGGCTGACATAATCTCCGACGCAGTATCCTTCGCACCGCAATGAAAGTCGACACTTTTCGTGGGTCGTTTGAGTTCCATGAAAACATGTTTTCCCTCCTGAGAATAGAGTTCCAGGTTATCTGCACTCCATTCCTGTTGTGGCCCGTCGCGTGATTTCTCAGGCGCAATCATAATCATGCCTTTGGGAATATTGATGCCCAACGTCATCGGCATCTTCTTGTTCTTGCCCGGCTGCGTCAGATACTCGTAGATGTTGTAGAGATGGTATCCAGAGCCAGAGAGAGGGGTCCGGAGCTGGCCGTCTTCACTTGGACTGTACGGGTCAAATGTCACGCTCCGGTTCGCCACCTGCGACCTTCTCGGGGGGGATTCTGGAGATCGCGGAGAGGCATATTGGGTGAGCGTAGGGGAGAAGGATTCCGACGGCGGTCTGACCGGAAGTCGTGGAGGCGGCGCTGCGTCGTCGTCGGATTCTTCAGGGGTGAATTGCACCTGCGGCCGTGATCTGGTGACATTCGGCGGGGGAGAGATGGCAGATCGCGCGCCTCCGGTCTGTTGCTGCTTGATGATGCCTGCGATGTGAGCAGCCGGACTAGGCTCCTGGTGGACACTGTCTGGAGTTGGAGGCTGCTGCTCATCATCCGAATCTGCCGCCGGGGCTGCCGGAGCACGTGGCCGACTAGGCAATGCTGGAGATTGAACCTCGGCGGCACCTTCCTTCACGTCGATGTAGTTGGCCGGGGCAAAGCCATAGTCGCCGTCCAGTCCCACCAGCGTCCAATCCGGGTCTGTCACATCATACACATCGAGGAGGGCGTCTTCCTTGAAAGAAAGCTCTTCGTCGGTCTGGCGGGTATAGTCGTAGACAGCTCTTGCCTGCTGAATGGGGGGAGCCTGTGTGAGATTCTGGTTAGCGGCTGGACTCGGGGAAATAGACATCGAGGTGTAGGCCGCCCATGACGGATTTCATGGCATGGAGCAGCTCTGCTGCCGCACAGGAAGAGGGCTGCGGCAGTCTCTACAGTGGCGGCATACCTCTGTCACGTAGTTATTTGGGATCAGCCCCTCGGGCTCGTCCTCGTCATCCGGAGAGCCCTTTTTCTTCGCCTTCCACCAATCGTCGTCGGCCGATTTCTCCAGCACCATCAACAGGTCGCCCTCGGACAGGGCGATCTCGTTCTCGCTCTGGGGAACATAGTCGTAGATGGCGCGGTAGATGCCCAGGAACACCATCGCGGCGCACCGTCAGACGTGGAGGGAGGGTGGCGAGGGCGCGCTCGTGCTACGGGTGACGTTGAGGGAGCAGCGGAATGCAGCGTAATGATGTGCATAAGCTAGGCGAAGACAACGGGGGGTGGAGGTCGTGCGTCGTCGAGGGGCTGCCCACGGGAGGCGGCTGCGGGCTGTCGGCAGCAAACAAGGCCCGCCGGCAAGGGCAGGAGAGCAAAGTATCAACAAGAAACAGCGAAGGGCAGGCTGGAGGCTGGAGGCGTGAATTCGAGGTGGTATGTGCAGAGGTGCAGTGTGGAGGCCGCTGCGGTGGTTGTGGGAGATGAGACACTGATGCTGTTGGTCGTCGCCGAGCTCGAGCCACGCGTGCTTCAGATCCGGCTAGGCGCGTTGGCAGCTTGGTCCAGGTGGTAACGACGTCAACGGCAAGTGTCTATTATAAGTGCTGAGTTGCAGAGCTATTTGCACTATGCTTTTTCCTTTTGATGTGTGTATTCAAGCATTTCAATATGGTATAGGCTGCTAGACAGCTTCTGTTTCCCCATTCAAAGCTTTTGTCAATAACTTACCTAAAGCGGTAATCCAATTACCTCCTTTCGCTCCGAAGGCCTTCGGTCGACTTCGTAAGAACATCTGCCTCTCTTCAAGGCTTCCCCACCCCCTTATAGCCGCTAGCCCACAAATCACATTTGAATAGAACTAGTCAATCCAAACGCTCTGAAGCAAACAGTTTTAGGTTGCTCAATTCCACCCGCATGATTGTTAATTCTACCCACTGAACACAACCATCAACTTGATGCTGCTGGATCCCGCTTTGTCTATATTCATACAAAGGTCTTCGTGCGAGATGCTTCCGTGCCAGCTCTGAGTGACGTCATGGGGGCTCAATAAGTGAACCGGAAGCCTGCCGTGCCTTCAATGACCTTCTTTCCCATCCGCTGCCGCTGATTCGCCATGTAAAAGTAGAGTGAAAAACCAGCTACGCAGCCAATAATCAAGATATGCGACCTGCAAACAAGATCAGCGTGTTTTCTCCAAGGACCCAAAGGTTGTATAGCCTCGAGGTGATAAGATGGAGTCAATATGAACATGAGAAGTATTCCCTCACTTACCCAATGGACACCCAAACCGCCGTCATATACCGTGGAGCCTACGCACTAGCAGTCAGCTCGATCCTGCAAGGCGAAAAAGGGAATCGAGACAACTTCCACAGCCTGTGCCGAGTCTACGAGACACCACCACCTCTGTGGCATCTCTCACCCACTTTTGCAACAGACCGTAGATGTTGTACCCAGGGCGTTCATACCTCATTCCTCCTTACAATAAAGCTCCCGGCAATACCCCCCGCCCCATTACACGCCGTAATCACGGCCGCCATGAACACTCTCTTCCACTGGCCCGTGATATTATTTGCCTGGTACGTCGCTAGCGCTGCCCAATTGGCCACATATGCACCCGTCGCTAGATACGTGCCCACATACCGCACCGTGACCTGGTCCGCAAACCCCAGCATGCAGAAGCCAACAATAAGACAGACAGAGTTGAACGTGATGACAAGGCCACGGAGTTGGAATTTGTCGCCAACGACGGAAGACAGGATGGCGGGGATGACGGCGTAGTAGTAAGGTGGCGCAGAGAGCAGGATGGCTTGGTTGGGGCTGAAGTGCATGCCGCCTTGCAGGATGATGGGGAGGAAGTAGGACAAGCTCGTCGATACCAGGTTCTGGAGGAAGTACATGGTGGAGAAGCCGTAGACCTTTGGATCTTTTGCATGTTTCAGTACTTTGGACCAGGAGAAGGGATCCGCTTCGACATCGCCCCTGTCGTCTTCAATCCGCTTCACGGCGATCTTGCTCTCTTCCTCGCTCAGGAACATGAAACTCCGATGTGCGTTCTCCGGGAAATCCACCATCCACCAGAAGGTCACGATGCCCACGAATGCTGAGATGACGCCCTGCACGAGGAACATGAACTGCCATCCTTTCAAGCCAGACCGTCCTTCCAACTGGTTCAACCCAAAATTGACGATCCCGCCCGTGGCAAGCACAATCACCTCCCCGCTCTGCATCAACGCAAACCGCAATTGCTGCTCTTTCCGCGTATACCACGTACTAATCAATACCGTCAACCCAGGATAAATGCCCGACATGGCGATGCCCAGCAGGATCCGCAGCACAATCATCTGCCTCCATGTCTGCACGAAGGCGGTACAGAGTGTGATGACGCCAAAGCACACGGTGATGAACGAAAACCAGATCCGCGGGCCAAAGGTTCGGACCGCGATTGTGGACGGGAGTTGGAAAGCAATCGATGCGATTGTGAAGATGAAAATGGAGACCGAGTACCGGTTTCCTTGGTCTAGGTGCAGGTCTGCGAGCATGGAGGTGACGGAGGCGCTCGAAATGACTCCGCTGTCCAATAAATTCAAACTGCATAGGATCCCCGCGATGCTAAGAGCCCGTAGAGTAAGCTTCAAAGCAATACTAACGATACGCCCTCAAGACGTACCTGCATAGTCGCAAATCAACCTTCAGCCGTATCCTTCGCTGAATCGCTTCTTTCGCGTCATCGCATTCTTCCTCTTCCAAGGCATCTATCGCATCGATGACCCCGACCTCAGTAACCTCTTCCGACTCTTGCAAGGGTGGACTTTTCGGCATCGTGCAGTTGAAAGTGTGTTGAGGGTGACATGGCGATGGGCGGGGATAATAGTTGAAGACAGATCTTTTAGATATGATGCGATAGAGAGAGCCGTGTTGGCGGGTGCGTTCCGCTTCCGATTATCGGATTCGGTGCCGAGGTGCGTGTTGCTGACCAATAGAATGTGTGCTTAATGAACGTCATGGAAGGTGAACGTCATGATGCAGGGCTGGGATGGGTGTGCAAAGAGTCGAGGTGGACCAATGTGTGATATAAAACTGAGAGTTGAGGAGACGGTGAGAGTTGCGGAGACGGTGTTGTAGTTCATTGTCCAAGGAGACCAGTATCGAAATAAAAAACCTACTATTTGCCAATACTCGCTCTTTCGAAGTGCGTTCAGCAGTTTGCAGCTTACACCTTATCCCTCCCTATATCTCATCGATTCTAATTCCGATACTGTCGTTACAGTTGCGTTGACATCTGTGTCGCCACGAGACGAAAATTGACACCACGATTACTCTCAGTACACAGTCTCGGTCTTTGATAGAATAGCAGATGTAAGGGAAGTACAACTTGAGAATCTTAAACCTTGAGGAAGATAGGTGCTGCCCAAATTTTTTTTTTTTTTTTTCTTTTGGCAGTGGATATATTCATATCAGCGGCGCGAAGGAAATTTCAATGAGGCACCTTGATTACCGCAACTGAGACTTTGATACGCTCACCTGGATGCGACAGCATGAAGTGTATACTGTTTAAGATTCAGCGTCCTGCGTTCACAGTGCTAGCCCAAAAAAATCCAACTAATTATTCAAGCCCTTATACATTTAATTTAAAGTTCCAATCCTACCAACCCGAGATGGCTTTGAATGAATTTACGCACAGTGTATGTCCAAGTGTCATTCGGCATTCGTCGCACTTGGAGTGAAACATACTTCGTTTATCCTCTACTATAGGTGATACAATAGCTAGAGACATAGTAAGACGACCCCACTATTGGTTATGACAGCACATATAATTCCGTATACCCCCCATGCTCGATACTCATATAGAACTTGCACATCACATACCTGTTTAGCAAAGTACTAGAACATGCCGTAGAAAGGAAAGTTAATAGAGGGTAGTAATACGTCTAGACCCACGATGCTAGAGTAATCGTGATTCATAATGGACGGTAAGCTGTTCATCGCGGTTCGTGTTTCTTCCATCCTTCCCGTATGGATAGGTTCGGCAGCTCAATAGGCAGAGCACGGTTGTGTCTCGCGTACGTAGACAGTATTGTAAAGCATGACACGCTTAGAGCCATTCTGATCCACGCGCTGGCCGACGCGTTCGTCGTTTCATCCCCGCTCTCTGTCATCATCTTGAGAATGGGTGGAAGCGGCATGGCATCCGCAGGATTTGCGACGGCCCTGGCGGGATGGCATGGGATGGTAGGCGACATAATTCCACATCAGCCGTATGCATCCCTGCCTGACGAGACAGAGGTGTATTTATTCATGCTGTGAACATGGAGCAATCTCCCTTCCCCGCGAAGTTTCGCTCTCGTACATAGCCATAGCATGTCGTTCATTCCCGATTGAATGGTCGGTGAAATTCTTGGGGATGGGGATACCTATCTAGGATGCCGGAGAAGTAGAATAGCACCGAAACGGGCGTCGCTTCGAAGTGCTGGTCTAGAAAGGAAGGCGATATGTCGCCTGAAATGATGTAAAGGCCTGGCTTCACGAAAATTGTTGAACAGCCGGGAGAGGAGAACATCGGGGGTGGATCGGTACGCTCGGCACGGCGCGACGGGACACGGTTGACAGACGGCTGGGCAGCCCTTGGGGAGCCCTTGCCAGACATCGTAATATCGATATCAGATGCAAGCAGGGAAGTGGTCCTTCTGCGCGGGCAGGATGCTCGTCATCTTGTCTAGCTCCAGGTTCTGTCATCCTGACCCGACTTTCTTTTGCATGTGGACTGAAGTCGTTTGGGTTCAAAAATAGCAGCGATCGTCCGAAACTCATGGACAAGCATGTTATCCCAGCGAAGCTTTATCGCGTGCGAGCACGAGACAGCGGGCGGTAGCGGCGGTGGGAGACGTGTGGATGGTGGGCGAGACGAGCGAGTGCGGGCAGACGGTCGGCGAAGGACCGGGGAACGGGAGGAGCCCTGAAGAGGGGGAGAATGTGGGATGCAGGTCAGCGGAAGATGTAACCTTATTTTGATTAATGCGATGAGCAATGGAAACTGATACGCTGCGAAATAGGGCTGGGTGAGCTTTTTTAGCCGGCTTGCGTCCTTGTACTCTGGTACTTGGGTACTTTGCATGTGTAGGGCAGATCATGTGATTCAGGATGGAGCGCGCCTGGGGTTGGGAGAATGGGTCGTGTAATGCTGTTGTGGTTACGCTGCAGGTGGACAACCGGGATGGAAGCAAGAGGGCATCCTGGAGGCTTTCGGCGACTCCGAGGCGGCTGCGTTTGAACTCCCGATTGCTGCCATGGTTAATAGAGGTTGTCTGTCGGTAGTTTTGGGGTTGGGAAAGCAGGTGTTTCGGGTAATATCAAATCAGACTCGAGGACGGTGAGAACAAGGCAAGCGAGGCGGACACGAGGGTGCATCTCAAATCGATATCACGTCGAGTGGCACTCTACGCACGGGGAGGTACGGACAGCGTGGTGCAGACGAGGAGGCCATGATGAAGCCGATGTCGCATGGGTTGTGCGACACAAGGCGAGTATCATGGACGAAAGAGGCAAACCATGATTTGCAAGACGATTTTGATTTTCGGAGGAGAAGCGACGGTGGGGTATTGCGCCGAAGGCGTCGACGCTGGTTGCAAAGCTGTGTGACCTCGACGAGACGGGCGAACCGGCAGGGTGGGTTGCGAGGCGGTGGAATGCGAGATGAGACGGCATGGCCATGGCCGCGTTGGGCAGCACGCAGCAGAGATTGCAGAAATATCGAGGTGGCTGGTCGTGAGGGCTCAATTCGAGACGAGGTGCAGCTGAGGGGGAGGGACGGGATTGTGGAGTCGCGGTGGAGCTCGATTCACGATCTGGAGCGGCGCGGCGCCTCACCCATTTGGCCCAGATGGAGACGACAATGGCATTCTCTGCATGAAGATCATGAGCTTTGACGGTGGACTGTACCATACATAGTACTGTGTAGTATGGTGGTCTGAGACGGGGGCGAGACGGGCGCTGGGCCAATAGACGGGGGGG
>MU002484.1:0-12306 GCA_010093585.1 Melanomma pulvis-pyrius CBS 109.77
CCCCCCTCAGTGTCGACAGGACTAGCCCTGGGCCTCTCATCCCTCTACTTCATCCACCGCCGCCACCTCCCCCCCAAACCCACCCTCTCCTCCGCCTCGCCGCGCCACAACCTCAACCTGGCCCTCTTCCTCATCCACCTGTACTTCCTCCCCTCGCTGTCCGGGGGGTTGTACCCGGGCGCACTATTCACGGATCCCGAGTTTGGCGAGGGCAGGCCGCAGATTCCGGGGTTCGTGGGCTTGTTGGCCGTCAGTTGGGTGGGGTGGTGGGTCGCGGGGATGGGGCTGGAGACGGGTAGCGGGGCTAAGTTGGAGTAGGGCTGTGGTCGAGGGAGATCGGGGTGAGCGCATTCTGGGGGGATGGCAGAGAGAGGACTTGTGAGTTGGGGTGCTATGTGGCTCTGATGGAGCCCACGTGAGGATTAGATACAAACCTTGTATTCGTCATGCAAAAGATCTACAGACTTTTTTTTCTTCCTTCGTCAATCTATTCCGTCATCGCATCCAGCGTCCCTCGTTGCACTAATCCCAAGCTTCATCCATTGATCCGCAACGCCTCGCAAATGCTTCCTTTCCAGTTCAACTCCAATTCCCGTTCGCTCAGTCATCGTCTCCTACCTCATCGACATCTAGCCACTTCGTCCGGCACCGCACTGCCTGCCACCTCACCTCTCTCTTCCGATCATCCAGCGCTTTGGTCAGCCTCTTGCACACCTGTCTCCGATATGGCAATACAACCTCCTGTTTGAGTTTCTCAGGAACCTGCGTCAAGCATCTCAGTGCCTCTACTCTGACCTTCGGCGGAGGGCCCGGAGTCTCCTTCCCTCCAGTCGTGGAATTTGCCAGAAGGCGTGATATGAGACTGCCTGCGTGCTCCTCGATCGTCTTGGGCCGCTCTTGGAGAATGGACGTCAAAGTCCCAATTGCGGCTTCGGTGACTAGATCCTCGCCTTTGAGGTCGAGACTTTGGAGTAGGAGGGGCACGAGCTGGCCGACTTCCTCGACGACAATCTCGAAGGGCATCCATTTCAACACGCCGCTCAGCGCGATCAGGTAGTTTGGTTTGGACTCGGGGCTCGCGTCGCGGAAGGCTTGCACAATATTCGGCACAAGGAGAGTGAAGGTCTTTTGCTTGTGTAGGCCCGAGATCTGGCAGTGGTTTTGCTTGGTGAGGAGGTCGTCAGGCTGGAGAAGGCCGGCAAAGCCGTGCGCGACCGTTATGCCATATTGGGAGTGCGAGAGGAAGGAGAGTAGTTGAGGATATAGAGTCGTAAGTGAGGTGCTATTGCGGAGGAGCAGGCCTTTGAGGCAAGCGAAAATTATGCGTATCCGTAGCGGGTCTAGCTTTTCGGGAACGAACAAGTCGACGGGCGAGTTGAGGAGCGGATTCATGCAGGTTTTGAGAATGGGGGTCGGTATGAATTTGTTAATTAGTAGAGATATTTGGCGGAGGGAAGCTGCGCGGACAGTGCTAGAGAGATCGGATCGTTGACTGTACACTACAAGCGCAAGAATTAAAGGTTGAACGCCGCAGGGTAGCGTGGTATCCTTTCGGAGCGAAGAGAGTAGGTGGGTGGAGACGATCATCAATTTGTTCTGTTCAGGCGTTGATTCAGTATAGAAGGGTGGGAAATCTGTCAGAGGGGCATCTCTAAATAGAGTGTGCAGTTCTGCCGCAACGTCGTTCTGTTCTTTGATTGATTGTGGCCTGATGATGATGTTGCATATTCTTCCGACCAGGTCAAGAGTCGTCTCGTCGTCGAAGGCTTTGGGGTGTGAATCGTCTGAGCTAGACGCCCGCTGCAGCAGGGGCAATACAATGTCTTGGTAGTAGGGTGATACGTCCGCAGTCTGCTCCAGTTTGGCCGCACCCTTTTTGAGTGCGTAGAGGATGGCCGATAGAAGGGCGACGATATATGTGGACGAAGATCCCTGCTTCACTGCCGAGCTAAATTTGTTCTTGAGCCGCAGGATGACAGTATCAAAAATGTCCTCTTCGCTTCCAAGCTTCGCAAATGCTTCCAGAGCGGTGATATAATCATTTGATTGGTCCACGTCTACGTCCGGTAGTTGTGCCATGAAAGCCGGGAATGCTTTGTCGACAACCACTTGGGGTTTTTGATGTGCAATCTCAACAAGACCATTGATGGCAGCCTCTTTGACTTCATCTTTGCCGTGGGGATCTTCATGGATGATGATGGCGTGGAAAACTTGAATGATTCTGCCGATATCGTCGTCACTAAGCAGCTGGCGAGCTTTTGTTAATTGAAGCAGGCCATCTAGACAGACCAGCCGGAATGAGACCTCCTTCGTGGGTGCATTTTCTAGGCCATGCAACATGACTTCCAATGTCTGATCTCGAGACTGAATCAGGGCATTCGTGGGGGCCTGTTCTCCGGCTCTTCCAACCGACCGCCAATCGCCATAAACGCCAATATTTGCTCGGATCAACTGGACTAGTACTTCGAGCAGGCCTCTTCGTTTAGCCATTGTGTCCGCAGTCTGGAATAGGAGAAACAGGTTCGGAAGCACGCCGGCAAGAAGGATGTTGGAGACCTCCGGAGACACGCCGGCGATCTTATGCAGTATTTGCGCCGATGCTTGAGACTGCTTTGTTGGTGCATCCTCGAGATGTTCGTTACATTCTTTCATGATCGGTCGTAGGTATGCATTGAGTGGGCCACTAGTTCCCTGTGATAGTGTTCTTGCAACCGCGGCTAGCCCCGTCAGGGCTTCTTGCGCTAGATCCTCTTCTTGTACGTTCAAAATTTCGAACTTTAGAGAGTCCCATAGTGTGATCGAATATAGTGATACTGTTCGAGGGCCATATTCGACAACGGCGGCGGCGATGGTTTGGAGGACATCTCGCTTTACGAATTTAGCACACTTATATATATTGTAGACAAAAACTCCTCACCTTCGTGTTCATGGACGTAGAATCTAATTTGTCTAGCAGCGCCGGGAATGCATACGGGGCGAAATCAGAAGTAGATGCAATGCAATCTCTGAGACGGTCTTTCAAATCCTGGGCAGTTATTCCGTATGGATCGTCCGGAGGAGGTCTAAATGTGATGGGGAAATAGTTGAAAACGGCATCGAAGAGTTCCTGAAATCACATTAGCTTTTTGAAGTCTAGAATATATAGTTGGAGGTATGTACCTGGGCATCCGCGCCAATATTCCACTCAGTCATAGGCACCCTTAGGATGGAAAAGACAACCATGAGATTCCGCGGGTCCTTTTCGCCGTCGAAATAGGATATGAATCGGGTCATGAAATCAGGTGTGGAATCGTGGGAAATACGTAATGCTTGGAACAATTAGCTTGCGTTCATTGATATCCACCAAGTGTAGTGTTCCCATACCATCTCTATATTTTGCCATTATTGTGTCTATAAGTCGTAGCACAGGGTATCTCTCGCTCTGCTGCTTGTACTGGCGGAGGGGGTGGGTATGCGCGAGGAACGTGTCCATGATCTTGACCACCTTCTCATTGTCCCATTTTCCAAGCTCTTCCAAGGCAAGCAGTGCTCTGGCGCACGACCCTAGGCCTTCGCTATCTTCGATTCGGGAGAGGATGAAGTCGCATAGAAGGTTTCCTGTACGTCTTCTTAGCATGGATTCCCAATTCAAGTCTCGGAAAGTATGAAGCGTCTCGGGCTCGAAATCGCTTATAAGGAACGTACTCTGCTGGGTAGAGAGGACCTTCTGCGGGACCAAGGCCAGCACCTCCGCGAGATACGACATAGCTAGAGACGTCAGCCATCTGCTCCCCTCCCCATTGCGCATGGTGTTGCTCACTCTTCGACCTAATCGGCCCATCCTCGCTGTTTAGATACTCGCCCAGCTCCTCGATCAGCGTCAAGAGCTTCAGATCATGATTCTGCAGGCCTATCCCACCATTAGCACATCTCCGGCCTTATGCGCGTCGCGGGGTAAATTACGCGTCGCCGACTGCTGGGCCACGGCGCTGGCCTCCTTCCTGTTCTTGTCATAGTCCAACAGATATTGTTGGATGTCTGACATGCTCACTTTCTCGCTCTGTGCGTGTTCGCGACGTCGTGCAGAGGGGCCAAGCTCGAGATTTCGGAATCTGCGATTATGACGCCAATCGGCCAGGTTGTGATTGGGTGGGCCGATGTCGGATGTGGGGTGGCACGATGCTTGATGTGGTGTTAGCTTCCCAGACCTCAACTCTAGAATAAACATCCTCATCGTTGCCCTCATCTTGAATTGATAATTGCTCTGTTGATTTATTCTTCTGGTACTGCAGAGATTTCGATGCTATGCCAATTCTGTCATGTGCAGCGCCAGCCCATGTGGCCCAGCATTACTTCTCCATTCTCCAATGGCGTATGAACTAGCCCTCTTCTTCTCCACTCGCATAAACCATGGAGTTCCTAGACCTATATGTTTATGTCCTCCTACCACGTCAATGGCGAACCATAAAAAGTTAGATTCATAAACTACACTCCCAAAATACAAATAGCTTGTGATAGTAATAATTACTACTATAACATTCGTCTGGCGCAGATATAGCAGCGAAGCTCATCCAAACCAGCTCAATGTGTGTATACCTAAGATCTATGATCGCCATATACCCAACGCTAAATCAAAGAGTACTTGTACCACCAAGCCCAACACCAAATGACGAACTTTAGAAACCCAACTGTGTATTCATGCGTCCTTCTCTTCCCTCTAACCAACCCCTCGAATTATATCTTATCACCTTCCCCCGGCCCCCCACTAACCTGTTCCTTTCCCCTCTTACTCCACTCACCGGCCGTAGCATCTACCTCCCTCGTCGCGCTCTCCCTCCTCTTCCCTTTCTTGTAAAACTCTGATATCTCTTCACAGCCTTTTGGTACCCTGCACAACCTCCTCGCCTCCTCCGGTGCCGTTTTCCAGAGCACCTCTCTCACCTCCTTCCCAACCTTCTCAATCGCATCCATGGCCCAGATAACGTCTAGATGTTCATAGCCCTCAATGACCTTGGCATGCACGACGTCGACATGCGGTTCACGGTTACGCTCGAAGCGGCGTAGAAGTCTGCGTCCATCGACGAGCTCGTCTGCGCCGGCGATCCAGAGCGCGAAGGGTGGGGTGCCGGGGCCATACCAAGCATATTTTGCGCGGTCTTCGTGTCTTTTATGTGGGGCTTTCTTCTCAGCATTTTTCTGCGTTTCCGTTCCCGGCGGTACGTTGTAGGATTCTCCTTCGTCTGAGGACGTATCTTCGTCGGCGCGGTTGAGTTGTACGTCCTCCTGCTCGTCTTCCTTATCTTCTATGATTTTTTCCTCACGCGTGGCGAGAATACATTTCTGCTTTGCGAAGCATTCGCGCCCAAGCCACCATCGCATGCTCTCCGCACTGACATACACGGGAGCGAACTGGAACATTCGATCTCGAAGGTCGCGCTCCCAGCGATCGTCGGTCCAGTTGAACATGAACGAGAACACACGGTAACCCATAGCGCCGTAGAAGCGCGGAGGGAGCAGGGAGTGCATCGTCATCATGATTGGGATGAAGGCATGTATACCAAAGAAGGCGCGGAACATGCCTGGACTGATGACTCGCATGAATTTGAAGTACATCTTCCCAACAAGAGGACCTGCATAAGCGGCGGGCGCCAGAGCACAGAAGACACTGATCTTGTCGCTAATCTCAGGTCGTTGTTCCTTCGCCAGTGCGACGAATGTCTGTGTGGTACCCTGACTGTGGCAGATGAGTCCAAGTTTCTCAAACCCTGTTTCAGAAAGAACGCGAGAGATGAGGGCCGGTAAATCCAGGACGCCCATTTGGCGGATGTTCCACGCCCACATGCGTGGGTCCGAGTATTTTAGCATCGTGTGTCTTGGTTTGAAGCCGCAGCGGTTATTTCCTAGCCATACATCGTAGCCTGCTTTGGTAAGGAAGAAGGCAAGACTGTCGTCGTCATTTGTGCAGTATGCACCAGCGGACTGAAGAAGGCCGTGTATCATGAGAACAGGATATTTCTTCTCGCTGGACGGGTGTTGTGAACCATTCGCTGAGCCATTTGCCGTGCCATCGGGAAAGACCTCCGGGGAGTGTGGCGAGAGTTGAGTAGAATTCCTACGTTCATAGTCCCGTGGGTTATAAATGTGCCAGAGATCAATTATGAACCCGTCTTCTGTCTGGACTTCGAAAATCTCACAATCAAGTCCAACTCGGCGAGCATAGTATCGTACATCGCACGGAATGTGGTCAGGTCCACCCTCGAGCGGGATAAATTCATCCGCGTTCTTCCCTTCCTCTTCCCCATTTGCTTTCACATTGCGAGTGCCCTTTGTTTGTTTCTTC
The DNA here is from genome assembly GCA_010093585.1 of Melanomma pulvis-pyrius CBS 109.77. NCBI lineage: Eukaryota > Fungi > Ascomycota > Dothideomycetes > Pleosporales > Melanommataceae > Melanomma > Melanomma pulvis-pyrius. The sequence continues at coordinate 6,320 of MU002484.1, forward strand.
CACGCCCTCTCAGCTGCCCTTCGTGCCTTCTTGCGCCTTTCTTCTTCATGGAAGAATGGCCTCCGCTTATCTGGATTTCTGAAAGTAAGGCGTAGCCATACATGCTGAGCAGCAAGAGGAATACTTGTGAACGCCGCGCCCAATATTATGACAAGCAGGAAACACATCGACAGAATGGCTGAGGAAACTCTAAACATGTAGCACTGAATTCTCCGCATAAAAGTAGGCGGCCCGTAAAGAGGGAGTGGCGGGAAGAGAGGATTCGTTCTAGATGGAGGCGTGGCGTCCCGCAAAGGCGCATCCGGCTTTTCATGCTCTTCTGAGTGGCGCTTGGTTGGGTGGGCGCCATGAATTGTGCCATCTTTTGATTCACGTGACTCGGACTTGAGCGGTTGATTTTGAGACGGGTCGCGTTCGTCCACGACGTCTCTTAGCTTGTTAAGCTTGATGGCCTCTTCCACAGGTACGGCAGGCAGGCGGCCTCCATTCGCTGTGACAATGACAGGATCTTGGGCAGTGATAAATGTAGCTTCAACGGCGTGCGTCGAACCGGTCGCGTCGTCTTCTTGGTCCGGCGCGTACTGCCCCAGACGTTCAGCCTGGTGGGCGAATTCGATGGCTGCTTTGGTCTTCGATTTTGTCTTCTCGCCGACCCGGTCGAGCTTTTGCACGACAGCAGCCATTCTGTGATGACAACGAGATATCTAGCGCAATGTAATGGAGACGTGCTCGGGGAGAAATGCCATGGGCGGTGAGCAGTCAGGAAGCCAGAAAACAGAACAAGGCACAAACGAAAGACTGTCTATAACGCGACAAAGGAAACAGAAGGCAGAGAGTTGGCGAGACGTTGGCGAGACGTTGGGAAGACGTTGGGATGGGGAGCATAGAAATTCCTGCGGCTGCTGAAAGATTAGATTAGCATGTTGTTGATTCACTGGCGGCGGCTGGCTGCGACATGATGTCAGGGCTGGTTCCAAGACATGGTTTACCCGTCCAAGGCCGCCAAGGACAGGCCAAAGCGATTCGCAAGACGAGGCTATAGGTTCCCCAGATTTGGCAGCGGTCGCCATGGTGGCTGGTGTTGTTGAGGGCTGAGGCGTGGTGTCGGCGTGGTGTCGGTGGTGGTCGGGTTGCCGAGGTCTGGCGAACTTGGCATCAATCGCGGAGAGCTGATGCGACGCGGCTGCATGGATTCCTCCTCTACACAATTGCTCACTGCTCGCCGAGCAAATCTTGCTTCTCTTTTCCAATATGGAGGCGCAGAATGGCGCTCTGCATCCGCGACGGCGGCGGCGGAGAAGGAGACTCGACCGGCCTGCCATCTCGGCGCGACTGCTGCTCGACGACGGCATGACGGGCGAGGTGGGCGTGCTGTCCGAGGACCTGTTCGCGGATCTGTTCCCAGGCGACCGAGACGCAGGTGCGCATACGAATGACTCTCTCTAGCCTTCACTAATAAAATGTGTAGCAAGCGTCCACCATGTCGCCATCATACCGTGGCTCCCGACCGCCGTTGTGGCCGCCGCGCAGAATGTGCCCTGGACCATCTTGCCTGTCCAGACGGCCCAGAAGGGCGAGGGCGCGACAACACGACCGCACTCGTCTCTCCGAATCCCCTCCTCGTCGCTCGCTCTGCAATCCTTCTCGCAGACTCTGCACGCCCTGTCGCCCCACAAGACACCGCGGCGGGACACGCCAATTGAGATCCGCATCTTCGACGTCGCGCCCGTTGGCCTGGATACCGTCTATGTGAACCTGGACACGGAAGCTCTTAGGAAGTTGGACGAGGTGCATGCAAAGTTTGGTGGCGGCTTCGGCACCACGCGGTCCAACGGCGCCGCGAGAGGGCCTCGAGACAGGCTGCTCAAGGTCAATGGTACAGCGCGGAAGGCTGTGACGGCAGAAGATGTTGCTGCTCAGGAACAGGTGTGGAGAACTGCGGTACGGGACGCCCTCCAGTCTCCTACAGTGCTGCACACCGGCGACTTGCTGCCCCTACCGCTACCTGCCCATCCCATCACCCATGTGCCACCTCCCCCTGCCAAGATCATGGCCTGTGAGCCGGTCTCCCAAGGCCTGTTGCTTCCCAGCACGCGCATTGTGGTGCTGCAAACACACCGAGGCTCCAAGCCTGCGCTTGTTCTTCCTCCAGTGAAGCCAGCCCCTATACAAAACGGATTCGGAGACGATGATGGGGAGGATACATCAAATGAGCAGTTCTATTCAGCCGCAGAGGATCGTTCCCAGAACAATACCCCACCCGATGAGGAATCTACTGATAATCTGGACTCGGAGCTCTCTGATATCGGGGACTTGTCGGACGACGGAGAAGACATTATATCTCTTAGTGCACCCATGCTACCCCCTCAGTCGTCCGGTGTTCTCTCCTCATTCACTTCCGCGACTCCTCGCCCGAGAGATTTCTACACTAACGGTATCGCTACTCCCGGATCTGTCTTCTCAAGTTTCACAGCTACGACTGCACGCGGGCCTTCCTCCTCAAAATCAAAGATATTCAAAGCCCAAGGCCTTCTTCAGCCCATCTCCGATGAGCTCATTCATCCTAAGCCTGGAGGAGAGGATGACGAAGAGGCACGAGTGTTTGTCGACACAAATACGCTTGTCAAGGTCGGATGCTTCTCGGGTGATTGGGTCAAAATTGAGGCCACCGCAGAGCCATCACAACATCCTCTTTGGAGCCTGAGCGCGTTTGGAAATGGAGCTGAAGACCACTCGGAATGGCGACCCGTAAGAGTATTTGGTCTCCCAGAGGCTATGGCCAAGAAAATTGCACGCTATCCCGTACACAAAACGACCAACAACGGCCGGAGATCAAGCATGTCAGGTTTCCCACCCGCTAGTGCTTCATCACAAGCCTATCTTTCCCCTGTACTCTTAGCCAACCTCGGCAGTCCTTCTCATCTTCGCATTTCAATCTTGTCTCCTCATCAGGCTTCACACCTCCCAAGAAGCGTTATCCAGAAGCCACGGCTAACTACTTCCTCTTTACCTCCTTCTGCTAAAGAAGTGACACTACTGAAGCTCTCCACGCCGCTCTCCTCCGATCGTCTACTACAACCAAGCTTGTTTGCGGCCCTCAAGGAGCATTTTGAGCAAAAGAGACGAATCGTAAAGACCGGGGATCTCATTGGCGTGGCAATCGACGAGTCTCTAGGTCGAGCAGTATTTCAAGCAACGACTACAGAGGACGACATTGGCACCGAGGAGCTCTTATCTAACTCCACCAAAAGCACCGACGACTGGACACAGAATAGCGAAAAGAAAAGTCCAAAAGTTGTAGCGTGGTTCAAAATCGGAAATGTTGCGACATCGTCCGCTGAGCCTCGCGATGGTGAGGAGCCCGACCTTTGGGGTGGCGTAGTATCTGTAGACGCATCAAGCACGAAAATGGAAATGAATGGAAGCGAGCAAGGCAAAACTCCAGCATCGATCAGCAGCGCCTGGCAGTACTACCTCGGCGCCAAGCGACCTCCTATTGCGGCAACTTCGAAAAGTATGGCTCTGGATGGGCTACCCAAGCCGTTTGTCTCTTCGCTTCGCCGCCGTTTGCGGGAACTGATAGCTGCTGCAACAAGTCCACGGGCTATTCACCTAGGCCTCCCGCCGATTGCTGTCTTGATCACGTCTACCCAACGCGGGATTGGGAAATCCACAGTGGCAGCAAACGCCTGTGAGGACCTAGGACTGCACACATTTTCCATCGATGCATTCGATATCCTCACAGATGGAGGGGCCGGCGGTAGCGATGTGAAGACGGAAGCATTTTTGAAGGCGAGAGCAGAACGCGCCTTCTCGTGCGGTGCAGAGTTCACCGCTCTGTTGGTCAAGCATATCGACGCCCTGAACGCAGATCGGATGAATACTGCTCTGAAGGAGGTCCTCGCTGATTCTCGCGTCCTCATTGCCACAACTACAGAGGTCGACAAGATTTCCGAAGGCATTCGTGGCCTGTTCACCCACGAAATCGAGATGACAGCTCCAGACGAGGGCGAAAGAGAAGGCATATTGCGTGGAATCATTGATGATGCAGGCATCCGGCTCTCTCCCGAGGTTGAACTCGCTAATGTTGCTGTCAAGACTGCGGCATTGGTTGCTGGTGACCTTGTGGATGTTGTTGATCGTGCAATCGTGGCGAAGCGAAACCGGCTTGAAGCGCTCGCATCGTCTGCGTCCAAGGCATCACCGGGCCTAGAAAGCGTCACCACCAGAGACATCGAGCTTGCGGGAGGCCACTTCAGCAATAGCTTGACCAAAGCTGATCTGGACGGTGCAGTCGATGCGGCACGCAAGAACTTCGCCGACTCAATCGGGGCACCTAAGATCCCTAACGTTGGGTGGTCGGATGTCGGTGGTCTTACGCACGTGAAGGATGCAGTTATGGAAACTATCCAGTTGCCACTGTCGCGCCCTGAGCTATTCGCTAAGGGCATGAAGAAACGAAGCGGTATTCTTTTCTACGGGCCTCCGGGGACAGGAAAGACTCTGCTTGCCAAAGCCATCGCAACCGAATTCTCGCTCAACTTCTTCAGCGTCAAGGGACCAGAACTACTCAACATGTACATTGGCGAGTCGGAAGCTAACGTGCGACGGGTATTCCAGCGTGCGCGTGATGCCCGTCCGTGTGTGGTCTTTTTCGACGAGTTGGATTCAGTAGCGCCGAAGCGTGGAAATCAAGGCGATAGCGGAGGTGTCATGGATCGTATAGTTAGTCAGTTGCTTGCTGAACTCGATGGCATGAGCGATGGGGCAGAGGGCGCCGGCGGCGTTTTCGTTATTGGCGCTACGAACCGACCGGATCTGTTAGATCAGGCTCTCCTACGACCTGGGCGATTTGACAAAATGCTATACTTGGGTGTCTCGGATACGCATGAGAAACAGCAGACCATCCTAGAAGCGTTGACGAGGAAGTATGTCTCCGTACTTCCACTCCAGAACTGGCATAAGCTTACCCTGAGATTAGGTTCACGTTGCACCCGCAGTTGTCGCTCCAACGAGTCGCGTCGGTACTACCATTCACCTACACCGGTGCCGACATGTACGCACTGTGTTCAGATGCCATGTTGAAGGCCATCACGCGGCAGGCACGTGCTGTTGACGAAAAGGTCAAAGCACACAATGCCGCTCATGGTGCCATCACCGTCGCATATTTCTTCGACCATCTCGCAACAGAGGACGACACAGCAGTCATGGTCACGGAAGAGGACTTTGTCGAGGCCAATAGGGAGCTTATCCCTAGTGTCAGCGCTGATGAGATCAAGCACTACGAGACGGTTAGGAAGACATTTGAAGGCGCGGGCAAGAAGGAAGATCAGGCCGCGAAAGCCCCCATTTCGGCATCGAATACGCAAAATCTACTACAGGGTCTGGGTCCGGGCTCGGGAAAGGGAAAAGGAAAAGCAGCAGCGCCACGGGTGGAGAGCGATGACGACGATTATATCATCCGCACGGAGCATCTAGATGTGAACGGGTCGGGCAAAGGAAAAGGCAAGGCGGCAGCGGTAAATCACGGGAAGAGCAGCAGCGTGGACATTGCGGAGGGAGGGTTTGGCGACGCGGCGCAGGACGAGGATCTGTATACTTGAATCCTGCGGAGATCAGGCTGTAGGTAGTGTAATTGTAACGGTGATTTTGGATCAAACACTGCCCCAGGGTGTGACACATGGCCCAGAGTCTTGGTGTTGCGACCAAAATAAGCGTTGAGGCGCGTGACAAAGGTGCTTGTTTGTGCGGAGGACGCCTGAGTGTGGGCACGCAAACGCGTGGCCGTGCAGGCAGCGCCCGCCGTAAGCCGGCTGTGGGCAATATTGAATCATGAATCATGGCGTGTCGCGCAGTTGAGCCGTGGAGAGAAGACGGCCTCGCACGAATGATGTCGTGGCAGAGGACATGATGGTCGCGAGTGGGTTCGCGAAATCGTGGCTGGGCAGGCTGGGGGTTGGCGGACCTGACCTGACACTCTGCAGATC
>MU002485.1:0-12231 GCA_010093585.1 Melanomma pulvis-pyrius CBS 109.77
CAAGCTCGGAATAGGCTGTAAAGCTGAATGTTGATTGGTTTAAACCTTGCTTTTCCTTTGTAGCCTTGCCTATATGACGTAGAACTGCATGAGAATAGCTGTGAGGAATTTGAGTCCGATGATTGGTACACGTTGATCATGGAGCCAAAAGTCCTTAAGGCATCGCATGACAGAGCCCCGCGCTGCGACCTTTCCGACCCGACCTACCCGAGTAACATGAACACACCAGAGCATACATTATCAATTCTGTGATTCCTGCGAAGGGTTCATTTGGGCATCAGTCATGGATCCATTGAGTGTAACCGCGGGCGTATTGAGCATTGCCAGCCTTGCCACGAAAGTATCGAGAAGCATACTTGAATCAGTAACATTCGAAGAGAAAAACTACTCGACTGCCGTAAAACTCGAGCTTGAGATATATACGAATATTCTGGAAGAAGTGGGTCAAATCGCGCTTTCCGGACTATCGGAACTCCCTGAAAGCGCAAAATTATCCTTGCAACTTTGTCACCTCCATCTCTCTAGTCTAGCAGATGTGGCCGAGAAAGCCAGACCGCAAGCTCGCAAAAAGTTGTTTGATGACGGCCGAAAGGCTGGACAGATGAAAAGTTTGCAGACGGGTTTGAAAGACTACAGGCGCTCTGTGAAGATTCTCAGAGAAATTGTAACGGAGTAAGTAGTAATTTCCCGCATCTTTCGCTCGCAGCAATTGCCTAACCATACATTAGTGCCATGACACAGCAGGCTCTAGATAAGAACATAGCGCAAAAATACAGGGAGATCAATAGCACAGGAACTATTAAAATACGGAATATTATCGATACGAATCAATGCGCAGAGATGGTTGAGAAACAGATGGAGACAATGAACGAATTATTTAATTCTGACTTAACCAATACGGGGTCCATACTTATTGAGAATGTGTTTACGGACAGGGCGACAGAGCAGGATGGTGTTTTAGAAGATGTATTAGCAAGGCTTCGAAAAGCTGCTGAAGGTGTTGCCGCCGCTTCAGGGCCGACGCAGAGTCCACCAAATCCGTTCGAGTTCTTCGCCAAAATCATACGAACAGAGCAATCAGATCAAGATGAGACAAGTGTATGTGCGAATCTTGATACTGGAAGTAAAGACAACTGGATCTCAGCCTCTATTGTCCACCGCATTCAATTAGAGGACTCAATTGTTCCTGTGGAGACCGATAAAATGTATCGCGGCGCAGATGGAAGTCTATTCCAGCCTATGGGTATGCTCAGTGTATCATGGACACGAAACTCGACTAAGTCATGGCAAACGGATTTTCTGATTGTTGAGAATGCACCATTCGACATGCTTTTAGGCCGGGAGTTCATCATAAAGGAGGGGCTTTTTGTATTCGCTGATCCAGTTCTCGTCACCGACTTGACAAGACTATCCCCGTTGTCAAGAGGTACGAACTGCCGAAATCCATGTCGTGATTATGGACGCTGAAAATTAGCAGATGACTACTATCAAATGGAGCAAAATGTGCGCAAAAGAGGCATCGAGAACGAAGAACTCTCGATGACAAGAGAGGCGAAAGACGCTGCCGCGCGTGCAAGACGACGCGCCGAAAAAGCGGCTTCGCGAATGAGTCACGCCACTTCGAGCATCAGTCTCGCTATAACACCCGGAACGATGACTCCATCATCATTTCAACCCACACCGTCTCTGCAATCGCAGTCGAACATTGTGACCCCAGCTACCACGGGAGATCATGAGTATTCGTCAAACACTCTAGCACAAGACGATGCTTCAAAGATATCGAGGCATAGTTGAAATATAACAAAAAGGCCGACGTCCTTGCTGTTGTAGCTAGAAGGTATATATAGTCGCTAATCTGACACTATAGTTGGGCTTGGTGTTGGTATTCCTGTATTACTGTTAGATTAAGGCATTTCATTACATCCCACGAACCCTCGCCTTCACCCTAACCGCCAACACTAACCAGCGCTAAAGATTAGGCGAAGACTTGAAGTACCTTATCTATCAGAAAAAGGCGGTGATTGATGATATAATATGATGGCTGAGAATGATCACACACAACACACTAGGATAATCCCGGCTTAGCGCAAGTATGATGGGCCGTGCCCGAAAACAAAGCGAGAGCAGAAACCGCAAACCGATTTCAATCGTGACTGTACTCCCATACGTGCTCATCTGGATCTTTTTGAGAGCGGAAATCTGGGGCCACCAGAGGGGGTAGATGAGGATCGGCCGCATACCGCCACTCTTTCTTAATGTACCTCACGGTTCTTCTTTTCAATGAACTTCAGCAATATCGATACATTTCTGGTAGAGGGCCAAAAATTTGATAAGTTCAGAAATCTTGTCATTGTCATTGGCATTGGTGTTGCCGTCTCGTAATTCTGGCAGAAGAGTACGAGCCGCGGTGAGGAAGTCCGTCTGACCTGCTAGGAAGGCAGTCCGGAAATTGATGATCTGCTTCTTGACGGAAGGAAATGTTTTTTTGTACAAGTCGGAGCCAGCGTTCCGTTCTTGATAACAACAGATGTCTTGTCGATCAATCCGTTGTCGATGGAGCGAATAGTACGTCTTGCCTTGCTGTCTACGAGATCGACTGGATACAGCTTGTAGGACAAAGTGTTCATTTGACCCTTCAACTTTCCCGGCATCTCCGTGGCGATTCGGCGCGCGTCCTCCCAGGGCATTCAGCTTTCAGCTAATAGGCCACTATAAGAGATCTTGACATCTTCGCGGTCCTTCTTTTCGAGATTCTTATAGTCGACCATAGCTGAGCCGGAAACTAAAATACCAACGAGGGGCATCTTGAGTTCTCCCGAAATTTCCTTGTTCTCCTCTTCCGAAGTGAGGGTAGCGCTTGCGCACTCGACTACTTCTCCCACCTAGTGTGTGAAATGTGTATTTCATATTGGCCAGATTTTCTTGCGGGATACAGCGGGTGCGACGAATGATGGTGTAAGAGGCATCTAGGCGTACCTCATGCGAACTTGACTTGCTGTCGGCTAGGTATTTTGCGGTCGTGGTAGACGTTGTGGACACTATCGGCGTGATTGTTATAGAATGGGATTGAAATAAGGGATGCATGATGTTCAAAGCATTGTCTAGTGCATAAGCGTCAAAACGCATAGTAGAGCCTACGCACACTATTCAGGCTCTATCGGGTGCAACTCAAGCTGACGAGTGGAGGAGAAGGATGGTTGTTCACTCGTGTGGCTGGCTGGTCACGAACCTTGGCCCTGTGGCGTTCTCCTGAATCCCTGCTAGCATCATGTAGACGCTAACTGTGGATGTCGGCTCGGCTCGCGGCGGGGAAGATCGCATACTGCAGAGTATGCGTGGATCCATGATTCAGAGTTGCACAGTAAACGAGATAGATTCCAGAGAGGGTTGTTTCTGCCAAGGCATTCAATAGTTTGTCATGCTCGCGCTACATCGCGGCAGAGCGATGCCTCCGCCACCTAGCTGAGTCTAATATCTGAAAGACTTCAGATACATAAGGAATTACGGAGCTTTTGATCTCCAGGATATGCAAGTGATGAAGCATTCTGCTGAAACTATGGCACTTGGAACAGTTGGCAAGCTTGATAAGGAGGGTGAGTTGCCATCTACCAACAGCTTGCAAGGTAAAATGCGCCGATTTTATAACGCGTAAAAACGACAATACAATCTACCTTCTGTACATGCAGTTCCAAACCTCCCAAGTCTCTCGTTAACGCAAGTTTAGTTTGGGGTAAGCTTCAAGAGCCGGCCGCTAGCACCATCCTCAATCACCCAGATGGCGCCGTCCTTGTCCTCTCGGATACCGCGCATACGCTTACCCATTGAGATGCGTTGAGCCTCCTTCGCCGTGTTACCAGTGATAGTCACGCGCACAATTGATTGTGAGCTCAGACCGGTGATAATAGCATTGCCCTTCCAGCTAGAAAACAGGTCGCCCTTGTAGATGATCAAGCCGGCCGGGGAGATGACGGGGACCCAGAAGGCCTTGGGCGGGGCGAAATCAGGGCGCGTGCTGTGCGGGGGGATCGTCCGGCCGTCGTAATGGCGGCCCTCGGACACGAGCGGCCAGCCGTAGTTGGTGCCTGGCTCGATCAGGTTGAGCTCGTCGCCGCCCATGGGCCCCATCTCGACCTCCCAGAGACGCCCCTGGGCGTCCCAGTCGATGCCCAGCGGGTTGCGGTGGCCCAGCGACCAGATCTGCGCCTGGACGGCGCCTTGGCTGGCGAACGGGTTGCCCGCGAAGGCGGTGCCGTTGTCGTACAGCTTGATCATCTTGCCGAGGTTGGTGGTCATGGACTGGGCCGGGGTCATCTGGTTGATCTCGCCGGACGAGATCCACAGCGCGCCATCGGGGCCGAAGAGCAGGCGACAGGCGAACTGGAGTCCGCCCGAGGCCTTCTGCGAGTGGCGCCAGATGACCTCGAGGCCGGACAGCGCGCCGCCGTTGGCGTTCAGCGTCAGCTTGGCCCGCGCGACTGCGCCGCCCGCCCCGCCAGTGCCGCTCTCGGCGTAGCTGATATACACAATACTGTTCTCGGCGTATTGGGGGTGTAAGGCAACGTCGTGGAGACCGCCCTGACCGCTGTAGGCGACGCTGGGCACACCGGTGATGGTGCCCTTGGACTTGGTGGCCGGGTCGACGAGACGCAGGTTACCTCGCCTCTCGGTGACGAGGATGCGGTTGTCGGGCAGGAAGGCGATCGCCCATGGCTCGGCATGGTCGGTGATAGCTGTTGACTTGAACGGCTGCTGGCGAGTGTCCAGCTGTTGCGATGGGACGGCCAAAGCACCGGTCACCAATGCCAGAGCGTAGGTGACAGAAAGTCTGAGATGCATCATTTTTTGGGGCGGCCTTTGCTTCCTAGTGTATTGTGTTCCTAGACAATTGAGGGTTGAGTAGCTCACATTATAGAGAAACTCTTAGGCTGTCTGTTCCCCCAAGGTAGGTAGGTATATAAGAAACGGGAGGACTCAAGCAACCTCTTGTCTAATTTCAGGCTATTGCCGGCCTTTAATGACTTGATATATATAAGGTTAATCAGAGTATCTGCACTCTATAAACCTGGTACCGGTAGAAACGAGTTTCCCTCTTGTCCCTATCGCCTGTCCCCTCTTCCGGCATGGCATTCCCACCCTAATTTAGCACGACCTTTTCTCTGGTACGATGGCTACCGATGCCAAGACCGGGTCGTGTGCTATAATTTTCTAGGGATCAATATAGTTTTTCTCTTCCTTGCACTGGGATTTGCTATGCACCACCCCTAGATTGGTTTTCCACTACCCCTCCGCCACATATGCAGCCAAGCTATAGCCAAGTTATTAGAGCGTTGGCATGAGTTTAACTCTAGCTAAGAGTAGTTTATTTTTAATATTTCTAATTAGGATTAGAAATATTATTTACTTACCGCATAAAGAGCTTAGAGGGAAGCTACTCTAGAGAGTTATAACGCGTAACTTAATATCTATAATACTAACCTAATGTTATGATCTAGTCCAATTCGGCCCACTTTGTGTCACGCAGTGAACCGGATATCAATGAGCAACCTGATCTCGCTATAAAAACTATCAATCTACTACTCCGAAGTTTGATAGTTGTGGTGTAGCAGAGGTGTAATATAGTTCTAGACGCTCTAAATAGAACGATCGACAGCATAATCAAGATTATTGTATTTTTTTAGCTGCACACTAGTTTTCTAGGGAGAAATGTCTGGAGAATAATATCGCTATGATTATAACTTAATAGAATCGCGGGGGAGAGAGTTGAAATGCCTAAACAATAGATTTATTGCGGCACGGAGGGCTTTGCGCCATACAGGGAGGGACGTTAGTCCTTCTCTCACTTTGTTCCCCCTAGCCTCGTTACTCCATTCGTCATGAAATGCAGCAAGATCATTTCTAGAAACACGTGGAAGTATCTATAAAACGCTTCAGTAGAAGATATTATTCTGGTACGCTGGGTGTTCCGGGAGGCATAGATGCATGTTACATTTTATCTCGAGATAGGGTGCGTCTCTCGACCCAGGGATGGACAATAAGCCAGTAGATTACTTGCCTACTGGACGCTTCACATTGAGTCGCGCTCAAAGTACTTATGGTTTGTCTCGTTGCGGTGTGTGTCTCACCACATTGTGAGGGACATTAAGATTACAATTCAAGTTATAAGTGACTAGCTACGGTGTACTAGTTACTATATAGTTATCCAGCTCCAGGCCGGTATGATGATACAATGCAAAGAGAAACTAGGAAACAGAAAATACTCTCAATCATGCCATATGAGACTATACTTGAGAGGATAAAAGAAGGCTAATAGGTAGGAAAGATTAATCAACTTGAAGATATCCCCCTATCGTAATCGGAATTTTCATCTTCAAAATCATCAGGACTGGCGACATACCCACCATACCCTTCTTCATTCTCCTAAGGGCTGTCGGCATATTCGTCAGCATCCTCGTAGTTTTCTTCATGGATAACTCGCTGGGCTCTGTACCTGGCTGCCTTGCGCTCCTCTAACCCTTCTGCAACTCTAGGGTTATGCGCAATAGTCGATATTTCGGAATCGGGCGGGGTTGGAGGCTGGTCGCATATGATCTGGTAGTACATCTGAAGAGTAGCTTGACGAATCTTGGCCTCCAACTTCTTCCTTTCCTCTTTCTCGTTGATTTTGTCGGTTGTTGACATTGGTAAATCTGAAGCAGGAGTTGGCAGGTGGTCAGAAGGAGCCGTCGGCTCACTCAAGGAAGAAGCCGAAGAGAAGCTTAGGGCACGTGAGCTGCGGCCCTTACCCGGGTTCTCATTGCCAGTGATGCTGAGAACCGTTTCCGCGACATCATCGGGGAGGCTGTGTGGAGACGGAGCATCCTTTTCGACATCGGGGGAGGAAACATCGATTATGGCCTCGCTGAGCTTCTTGCGGGGTCGGTAAGGACCTCTGATATCCTTGGTCGGAGTGGATTTAGGAGCTTTAGGCACCCTAGGTACTTTTGGTACTTTAAGTACCTTGGGCGCTTTGCGGATTATTGGAAGGTGTGTTATATAGCCATTTTTAAGATCTCGCCTAGCTTTCGCCCTTTTATACTTTTTCTCGGTTTTCCGGCTTGGGGGTGTGGACGGCCTAAAACCCTCGGGAAGACCTTCGTCGACATCGGGGTCCCAGTCAACCTCAAACTTGTCGATGATACGTTGATGGAGGGCATCTAGATCTTTCTTTTCCTTTGAGGTGTCCTTCGGGCCACGATCTGCGGGCGGAACATTGCCAGCGTCGTACTCTTTCTTCCATGTCAAGTATTCGTGTCGAACAGACTCGATGGTACGACCATCCGAGAGACGAGCCGATGAAAATGCCGTCGTTTCCGTGAAGTTGCCCATGAAATAGTAGTTGTGGCGTTCAGTTAGCTCGGTGATAGAAGCGTCTGGGTACTCTATGAGAAGCTTGGCGAGATATTTGCGCTCTGATTCAGTCCAGGGGAGATCACGAGTGACGGATTTGATATTATCACTTCGGCGATTGTTCAAGATATGGAGCGTATCCGCATCAGTCCAGTCTATAGGCTTCCTAAGGGCTTTTGCTTCGTAGTAGTAGACCATGGGAATACGTCTCGGTGTTTTGTCTTTTCTTGTAGGACGCATGTCCATCAAGCGGATTACCAGGTTATCCTCTTGGTCGAGGTTGGGGCCATTGGGATTGCCGGGTGAACCTGGGCGGAACGACTTTTGATATCGACCGCTCTTGAATCGCCATTTGCGGTCCTCCCACAGAGGAGGGTCAGTCGCGGCATTGCTGGTTCGGGCTGGCGGAGAGTTAGGATGAGGCTGGGGTCCAAGTGGGTTGGTGGAGAATGGCTTTATTCCCCAATTGGGTTGTACGGGAGGGATCACAATGTTGGGAATTGGACATGCAGTGAAGATTTCCACGGGCGGTTTAGTTTTCACTAATTTCTTCTGCACTTCTTTCGATGGTGCATCCTTGTCGTTGTCTTCGGCGTCGTTTTCTTGGTTAGGGACATCAACATCTCTCTTGGTGGTCTCTAGTGTTGGTGATCGTGAAAGCTGATCATTTGGATCATTGTGATTAGCATCAGGCCTAGTCGTCTTGGGTTTCTTAGTATCGGGTCTATCCTCTGCTGAAGAGGGAGACGCGTGACGCTTACTCATAGACGATGACATAGTTATATGAGTGTGATTTAATGCGAAAAGTGTTCTGCGCTATACGGAAGGAAATTTTGACATCGGAAGAAACTGAAGAAAGATTATTATATAGATACCGCGACAGGCCAAATTCCACTGCCCTTGTGAAGATAGGAGACATCCTTTATCTTAACAATGTTTTTGGTGATGTACATGTTTGTCTTGAGCTAAATTTGACACAAAGACAAGATTATGAGACGTATGAGACTTATGACAATAGAACAAGACAACACAATAGAACGAAGGGAAACAAAGAATGGTCGAATGAGAGATACCGCGCAAACCTACCTTGTCAAGATTCACAGATACAGACCAGTCACATGAACTGTCAGCACATTCTTTGTCTTTATTTTCAAAGTGCCACGCAGAGTAGACGTTTTCATCCCCCTCTACAAGAGATGAAGGCGTTCAAGGTAGCAGGAGCTTGAATCGGAACGGGGGTTGAGGTGCGTTTTGCGAAGAGCGAGTGGCGAGGCGAGCTTGATGCACTAGTACTTCCATTTTAATAGTCTAACAAGACATTTTGCGACATGATTAAGATGCCGCCAGGTGGTGAGTCGTGAGAAACATCGGGGCGAATCGGAGCTGAAGCCGAGTCTTGGCACCGTCCATCATCGTCCAACCACTCCTCGTCTAAATCAGCTCCTCCGTCTCCTCATCTCAAGGTGCCACCAGCCATCTAACGTGAATCTGCTTCCCCTTTACTCAGCCCTAACTGTAGTCATTAGGCGCCCCTGCGCGCCTACGCTTAGTGTTCTACCTAGCGTTCGCCACATGGTTGACAGCGCAGAGCTTACCTCAGAACTAAACCCAGATTCCTCGTTTATCAAGACATTTTAGTCCTAGAGCACTAATTTTCGCCCCCATGGATCTTGCTAGTATTCATACTGACGGCCCATACACCCTAGAAGTTTAAGCTTGACTCTACGGTCAGCGAACATCGTCTCGTTAAGGTTTAACGATTTATTTAGCACCGTGAGATTCAAATTATCTCACCTTACCGAGCACTGCCATGCCCCTTTTAGTTAAAATTCGAAGTAGACGTCTGTCAACCAACCCGGCGCTTTCAGTGCACGTACATGGCTCTGACCTGTGCAAAAGATTCGCGCGAGATCGCTTCTATTCCAACCGCCTGGTCAGAGGCTGAGACTTCAGCTACGAGCATAGAATATGGGGCGATACGAGTTCGGGTACTTAATGAAGATGCCTTGGGCCCCTTTCAATAGTCATATTTGCAAGCATCTTCGTCTCTTTCTGTGTTTGTTGGGTTGTAATTCTATTTTGCAAGATGATTTCTTATTTTGCGTTATGGCTGTCTTTTGCCACATATGCGCTTGCGAGTACTTGTCATTTCACACTTGAATTGACATGGAAAGTGGGCTCTCCAGATGGCTTCGAGAGAGAGATGATCTTCATAAACGACCAATTTCCCGGGCCACTCCTCGAGGTACAACAAGATGAGTGGGTTGAGGTCACTGTTATCAACAAAATGCCCTTCAATACTACAATACATTACCATGGTATGAGTTCCTCCGTTTCCGTACTGGAGTCTCGCGAAAATTCACTAACATCTCCTAGGTATCGATCAGCAGAAAACCCCTTGGGCTGATGGTGTTCCCGGACTCTCTCAACGACCCATCCAGCCTGGAGACAGCTACACGTATAAATGGTATGCGAATCAATATGGCAGCTACTTCTACCATGCCCACAGCCGTGGTCAGATCGATGATGGATGCTATGGACCTATAATTATCAAGCCAAAGACTGGACTGCCCAACCCTTTTGACAAGATTGCACCTACAGAGGTGGATCTGCTCGAGACGGCGGCGTCAGACATCACACCAATCATAATCTCTGACTGGCGCCATACCACATCTCAACACACCATGGAGTTGCAGATAGCGTCTGGTATTGAAAGTTCAATCTGTATGAACTCAGCCCTTGTGAATGGCAAGGGCGCCGTGAATTGTTGGTCTCGGGAAGAGATAACTAAGTTCACGAGCCCTGCTTTCGCGCCACTACTAGCTCAACTAAATGTCACGATGACAGACAAAGGGTAATGTACATCTCTTCAAGTGTATTTCACCACTAATATTTCCAGATGTCTTCCTGCACAGCTTTTGGAAGCCCTCGGCGGCGTCCCTGCAAATCTTTCCGTTCTCCCACCCGAGATCTTTGACGTTTGCACACCTACCAAAGGTTCCCAAGAAATCATTCATGCGTCGCGTTCTAACAAGTGGATTGCGTTGGACCTCATATCCACCGCCGGTGTGGATAGTTTCGGCTTCAGCATTGATGAGCACCCATTGTGGGTCTATGCTGCCGATGGACAATACATCGAGCCCGTGAAGGTCGATGCACTCAACCTTCTGAACGGCGATCGCTACTCGGTATTCGTGGAGCTGAACAAGCCCGCTAGCCAGTATGGCATCCGAGTCGCTAGTACGGCTGGCGCACAACTTTTCAATACGACAGCTATCCTTGCATATGCGGACGTTGATACTGACTGCGATATCCATACATTGACATCGTCTCCGTTCATCAATCAAGTCGGAGCCCTCATCTCACCCAACACTACTTCTTACCTCGACCCATTGAAGGCCGCCCCTTTCCCGGCGCAGTTCCCGCAGCCTGCACCAGAAGTCGACCAAACCATATTCATGAGCCTCGGCATCGTTGGAAAGTCATACAACTGGGCGCTCAACGGGACGATATTGAACCACGCCATTGTCGACGACCTAAATCCGCCCCTCCTCTACCAAGACCCCTCGTCCGCTAACTTCGGCGAAAACATAACCATTATAACTAAGAACAATACCTGGGTTGACCTCGTCTTCAAGATCGAGACGTTCCCGCAGCCCGCGCATCCAATCCACAAACACAGCAACAAGGCTTATCTCATCGGCCAAGGCGATGGCGCATTCAATTGGACGACTGTGGCACAGGCCGCGGCCGCCATACCGCAGAATTTCAATTTTGTTACGCCCCCGTTTCGGGATAGCTTTGTGACGCCGCCGGCGAATACAGGACCGACCTGGATGGCGGTGCGGTACCACGTAGAGAATCCAGGCGCGTTCATGCTGCATTGCCATATCCAAAGTCATCTAGAGGGCGGTATGGCAATGGTGATGCTGGATGGGGTGGATGAGTGGCCCCAGGTGCCGGACGAGTACAAGAACTAGGGGAGAATGAGGATGTATACCCTTTATAATGATAAACGCATTTTGTTCGAGTCTATGGTCTTCTCTACTTCCACGCTCTATCACACACCATGTGGCTCTAAGATATCAAGCTGCAATCAATATTACGCATCGACCTCATTCCTCGTGTCTCTCAGCACTGCATTGAGGTACCGCACGTGCTAAAAGGGCATCAAGCCCTTATACGTACTGCTCATTTATCCATCTATTCATCCTTTAAAGCCGCGGTGCTGAATTGGTCCCGTTGGTTGAATTGGAAAGTAAGAGGAAAGCGCTGTGGGGTACCGCAGCGCAGTAAGAGAAGGGCCTGCGCTATGGAATCCATGCTCAGGTTCGGGGATTCACTATTCGAGAGCACGAGATTGGAAGGGCAAGTGAAGGTAGCGAATACATGGCATATCTACAGGGGTACTCCCCGTGATATATAGCGCAGAGAATCATCGATTAGTATTCAGTTGATTGTCGTATCATTTGCTTCCATCAACGCGTAACCAAATCTATTTCCCAAAATGGCATGTGCTAAGCTCGGCTATATAGTTTCCGAACACATAGGGTTTCCGAACACCCAAAACGAACTGAGCTGTTTTACTAGAATCAACACAACGTTGTATTTACTAGAGCAATTGCCATGAATTACACATAGAATCGAGAGTAGTAGCAGCTGCTGCAGCTGCAGCTATTTCTGCTGCCTCCTCAGCAGTAGTTCTGCTCCTATGAGCTGCCTGAGCTGCCGATTGATGAATCGCACCTACAATGTTCTCAATGTTTGCAAATCGTTGATTTTGGTCCACCTGAACGCGCTTCCTAGGCTTCTTGAGCTGAGTAGTATTGAGTAGATGTTGCAGCT
>MU002486.1:0-12225 GCA_010093585.1 Melanomma pulvis-pyrius CBS 109.77
AGCTGATTATCATTGCTGCGAGATTGCTTGGGCGCCCGCCCTTCAGCCGCCCTCCAGCCGCGGGCCCGTCGCCGCCAAGGGCCTAGCCGGACCCTGAATGCTGGAGAGCAGTGAATGCCCCTGACATGCCCCGACATCCCCCGCTGCGCATGACCGCCCTCCTCCTCCTATGTACCCACACCAACCCGCCGCCGAAGCCCCCATAATCATCGCGATATAGCGCTGCCTGCGCCCTCGAGGGCACCTCCACTTCTATTTCCAGACCTATCGATAAAGCCACATTCATGCCGTCCACACTCGGCTCCACACACCCTGCCGCGCTGCTCCACTGCTCCACCCTTGCCGCGCCGTAGAGCCCGCCCCGGATCCTTTAATCATCCCTCCTTTTGTTTCCCGGCCTCGCATTGAGCGGAGCTCTATTTCCAACGCTGAGCCACAGCCACCTGTTTATCTTCCACCAAACGGCTGTCGCCCGTCCAGACGAGGAGCACATTAAAATTGTTCTATCATGCACGGTGCTTGGTACTTTCTAGTATTTGCATTCTAGATATCCTCTTGCCGAGGAAGAGTGCACGTCGCAGGACATACGTTCCTACAGGCGATGATTACTTAATCCAAACCATCAAATGCTGCAGCGTTTTCCTCTAACAACAACGCAACTACCCCGTCGTACACTGCATGCTGAAAGCTTTCATTGTCCAGACTCATGTCTTTGCGGTCGAAATCGCATCGTATGCAGCGCCTCACAGCTTCTGAATACCGTTTCCCAACTTCAAACTCAATCTTTCCCCCACCGTCCATCTAGCCAGGGCGTTTTGTATAGCTGCAGAACGCTGGAGGCTAGGTCGACGGCGAGCCTGAATTTGTCGTGCTGTGTCAGTCGCCGGTTGACGGCTGAAGTTTTCGTCAGAACCTCCTTCAGAGAATAAGCTGCCCATGGTTGTTGAGTAGACGTAGGGGGGTCCAGGAGTTGTCATTGTGGTGGGAAGACTTGTTTGCTGGATTTGAGGCTCATCTAGGTCGAATCGGACTCTTCGTTTGGTAGTTGGGATTGCAGCAGCACTTGTTGTAGATAGTGGCAGTGGTGTGTGATTCGCAGGCTTATCGTCGATGTACCGGATGTCTGTCTCTTTCCCAATTGAATTGATAGGCGTTGGTGTGCTAGAATCTAAGCTGTAAGAGAAGATGACGTGGAAGGGGGTTTGCTCAAGAACGTCCTCTTCTCTCTCTCGTTTCTTGCTTCTGTTCTCTAGTCGTAGGTTGACGGTGTGCCCCTGACAGCCACACTGCCAGCCTGACCGCAGAGTGGCATACATATTCACTTTCTCTGTTTACAGCTCTAGGTGACTTATTCATTTTCTTGTTTACGGCGCTAGGTGGGTTGTTCACTTCTTGTTTACGGCGCTGGGTGGGTTATTCACTTTCTTTGTGTACGGCGCTCGTCGCTAGTACATAAGTGCCCCTTTGTCTCATCAACAGTACTTAATACATTTCCCCCCCCCATCTTCGACCTCATTCTTTCTCGATTGCCTTCAACCTCGCCTTCGGCATCATCGCAAACTCTTCGACACCCTTCCTAGTATCTGACAGAAAGCAGTATGTTGGCAACTCGAGGACCAGAGGACTCCGCCTTGATCGCGAAACATGTCCGGGCATGTTTTACCGGGTTTCAAAACGCATGCACCAGCCTTGCTCAGGCGGACGAAGCCATCAAGAGCAAAATAGAACTCTAGAACATCAACGTTGAGATCGAAAGATTCCGAATATGGTGCTCGGAAGTTGCGGCTCATCGCATACGGAGGAGCTCTCTGGACTATAAGCTCCGGGAAGCGTCCCATCTCCGGGACAGGGTACTTGAACTACTTCGGGGTTTGGAGGACGTTATACGAGAAGCCAACGAGATCATTTGTGGCGACAAGGTGCCATGGGAGGATTTATCTGACATCGATTCTGACTGCCCAGAAGATGAACTTCCGCAGGTGGAGGCCACCACCGAGCTCCAACAACTTGTTTCCAACATGGCTGAGATAGTCACATGTTTAATGCAACTTTCCATGTCCCTTCAAAATCCCGCCCCCCATGATCAATTCAAGGGGTCGATACATATCGACATGACCCATTTTGAAACATTCGACATTGAACATGTACGTGGGAAATTCCCCAACGCAGAGGAGTACCTCGTTACCCGTCTGGGAAAGGCAATCTCTCGCCGGAGGCAGTATCTTCGATACCGTGATTTACATCGGAAGAAGCTAGAGCAAGGCTTGCAACTCCCAGAGCCCGCTCCACCGGTAACAACCGTTGCTCCTGCTATAATTGCACCTTCGGAGGTAATTCAAAGCACCGTCGCATCACCAATCCCCCTGGCCGTAAAGACTAGCAGCTCGATTGTAGATCTAGTCAAAAACGATTACTACGAAGATACCCTTTCGCAGACGTCATATGCCTCATCCACCAATGATGCTACAAGGCTACGACCTCCACCCCTTCCGGAACAAGGCCAGGACGGCGCCCCCTTTGAATGTCCCCTGTGCTTTCGATTCACCTCTGTTCGGCAAGTATCTTCTTGGCATAAACATGTGTATCGAGATCTTCAGCCCTACGTTTGTTCTTTTGAGGGGTGTATAATTCCTGACTCCACGTACGAATCACGTCATGACTGGTTCAACCACGAGGTTCAAGCCCATCGAACATGGTGGGAGTGTATAAGCGGTTGCAACTTACCGTTCCACTCTCACTCCGACTTCCAGCGACATTTACAACTCGTACATGCCGACTGTTCTAGCGAGGAACGCCTCAGTGATATTATGCGTTCTTGCGAGCGGAATATTAATATGGATGCGGAGGCTCAATGTGTTCTTTGCCAACAGCATCTCCCCTCGTTAACGCAACTGCGTCACCATCTGGGGAAACACTACGAAGAATTAGCATTGTTCGCGTTGCCATCATATATGAATGATGATCAGGACGAAAGCGATGACGATGATGATGATGATGATGATGATGATGACGACGAATCTCGCTTGTTGCCGAGTTCTGTCGGCGCCAGACGGTCCCCATCACCGAAGATTGAAAACGTAGCGGAAGACCTCATGGCTAGAACTCAGGAGGACCTACTCAAAAAAAAGCATGCAAGGTCCTTTGTCCGCGGGCTCCAGAAAATCCTCACAGAGACTAAACTTTCCTGGGGTCTCGAGAACGAGTCCTACCACCTCCCGCACGACTTCGACCGTGAGTTGAAACGAAGTGTACGGCAGGGTATGATGGTTCGTAATGTGGACATCACCAAACTACATTTCGGAACCGTCACTTCGGACCTCTTTCAACATCGATCAACTGCTTATGTTGCAAAGGAAATCAGAGAGCCCATGAGACTTATCCTGGATTTTTACATGTTTACCCGTCGGGAATTGAGCACGCTGATTCATCTTTTTGATATGGATCTTCTTGATATGGAATCTGAGCAACTAGCAATCATTTTCCTTGTAGAATTTGTCCAACTGATAAGGCAAGTCTTGGAATCTGGACCATGGAAAAGCGAGAAGGAAGATTTGCAAAAAGAACTCTTGTCCCTGGAGACGAGAGTAAAAAATTATCTTACTGGTTTAGCCCAAGACTCAACAGAAAGCGGACCGAACACTCAAGGAATTATGCCTTAAGAGATATCTCAAAATGACCAAGAAGAACCAGCTAGCTCTTCCATGGATCTTCAGTTTTCCCCAGAAGGGGATGAGTATATGCCCCAAAAAATTGACGAGGAGGGCGAGAAGAAGGTAAGTACTTCGGGTCATTTGCTGGGCGGCCGAGAGTATCGTATCAACACATATCGCCTTCGACATAAGGGAGCGAAGCTATTCATGCTGGCCGCAGAATGTGCAAATGTACTTGGATACCGAGAAAGTTCCCTTCTCTTCATCGAAAACCCATCTCTCTACCAGGTCTTCTGTATCCCAGACGAGTTGATTGACATGGAAATCCCTAATTCGGACCAATCGACGTTGATTTCTGTCGTCTCTGCTAGGTCCATGTTCCGCCAATTTGGCAGCCTGATCATTGTGGATGGACAGAAGATTCGAGACGATTACTGGGTGGCCAAGGTTGGAGAACAGGGCTCCATCGAGTGAGGAGACGAAGGCGATGATGGCTGCAACGGACCTGCAGAACTTGAACATGATTGTGGAGGCTTTGGAGGAGAGGGTAGGGGATCGCGCGCTGTGGGTATACGACACGGAGCACGCTGCCGTGCGTTTGACTGTCGATCACAAGTTCGGACAAGGTTGCGCCGGGTTCTCTTTCTCTATAGTTAGTTACGACATGTCTTTGCGGTTCTCAACACCTTTCCGCGCTCTGTCTTTGGGCTCCTCCGGCACTGCAGAAATTACATGCATGGCTCAGTGTCATCTCTTTGGTGTTTTCTTTTCTTTAATAGGAGTCAATGCGATGTTTTGCTAGTATACTTCGACCTTCCCCTTTATTGCCGCGTGTGATGCGAGTATGGTTCCTGCTCGATGATGGAGAGCGTATGTCTCTCTGATACTGTCACTGAGAAACGACACTGGGTGTAATATCCCCCACGACGTAGCGAATATCACACCGAAGCGAGAAAATCAAATATACATAGACTTCTAAACGACACATTTTCTCCAACAGTCAGATATATATCCTATACTATAGGGGATATATGCAAGGAGTCTTCCTCTACCGGTTTATCGCTACCTTTAGTAAAATTTCCAGTCTCATCGTCGCCGTTACGCCTTAAAAGTGGGGCCGTTTCCTCACTGCGCAGTAAGATTCTTCTGCTGCAGCTCTAACGCGAAGCTCTTTTTACTCCTGATACTTACATAGGGTAGTATCCACGCCTAAGGGTCTAGGATTACGCTGATAGGCCGTATTCAGCCCTATCGCGGCAATGAAACGATGATTCATGTCGCGTCGCCACGCCGATCGGTACTTCATTGACTTAAGCGAGCCAACCCCGCTCGCTCCGAGGCACCGTCAGCACCCTCACGTAATCATAACAGTATAATAAGTTACAAGCCACAGAGGCTGACACTGTAGCGCAGCGACCTGCCAGTGATCAGTATGGAGCTAGCCAAAACACGGCGTAAGCAGCCAGCCTAGTTAGCAAAGAACAATATCCAGAGCTCCGCGCCATCCATGGCTATTCTATAAGTATTGTGGTGACTGTGACGAAGGGCCATCCCGAATGATCATAGCTCAAAGCAGTATGAAGGCTCACGAAGTATCAAAGCAGGGTTGCCTTCACATTATAGGTCTATGTTTATGTCTTCAATACGCTGACCGTCATCGACATATCCATCTATCATCACCACATCTGTGCTACAGGTGCTCTCCACGTTTCCAGCATCGGATCAATGAGCGATTCACTTGATCGTGCTGCTTGTAGGAGTTGTAGTTAGGGCTTCTAACAGGCGACTCGGAGAACGATCGCGCTGCGCGAAGCCAATCATCAGCATGTATTGCAAGGTTCTCTTGACGTGTCGTGAGTGCTCTCACAAGAAGAGCAGGCCCGTGACAGGGAATTAGGTAAGCGCGGGAGCCGGGGGAAAGCGGGGCGTGCATGCTAGATGCTGGACAGCCGAAGATAGCTGATGACTGGTCTTTGATCTCCATACAACATTCAGATTACATCACGCTTTTACAATAGCGATAACAAAGAAAGAAGACGTGTAATTAGAAGTTGGCGGATATTGCAAAAACGAAACCTTTGCAGCCGTAGCATCACTGTTCGCCTCTCTGACGCAGCACGAGTCTGCGTGCTGCCTTTCCATTACACTCCCACATCATCAACTTCCGGCTAAGAACGAAGGACTCAAAGAGTGCTATTGCGCATTGTTGAGGCGGCTGCAGACCTGGATTCGCTCGTGCTTTTCGACTCTTTGAGAAATGGAGAAGCTCGAAGAGCATCAGCTTGGGTCTTCCAAAGTGGCGTGGCAAGATCAATAAGCTGTGGTCCGAACTCTGCCAGCATCTCGCGAACTTGATCTTCAGATGCGCGGAGACAGGTCGAGAGCGCTCCATCTGACTGGAACGTAGCATCCTCCCATTTTTTCTTCCATTTAACAACAGCTGATTGCATCTCTTCACTCTGCGTATCCACCTTCATTGCCACCATATAGAAGGAAGAAGTGATTGCATGCTTCGTTTTTGACTTGAACAGGCGCACAGTTGAGCACTTTGTGAACGTGCGGATGACCTCAGCGGTATCGAATGATTCTGGCTTGTGCATGACTAGGACCAGTGACCCTTGATTGCGTAAACGCTGAAGTGCGAAGACTAGCTGGCTCGTGGCTAACCGTAGCCTCTTATGCGACTCATGATGTTCGGCACCAGCATGCGCATGTCGAGTCGTTGCGCCCGTCGCGCCACAGAATACAAGGTCGAACGTCTCGTTCTGGAACGGTCTTTTTGAAGAGAACTTTGCGATGTCTGGGTGTTGAGTCGGTATGGATGTTGCTGGCCGTCCCATCTCGTTTGCTAGCATCGTGATATCGGCGAATTCTATACGAACCTTCAAATCGTCCCTCCATCCTGGCAGCATAATTCGCAGGCCTCCCATCTCTGATGGCAACGTGATGCCCCGTATCCTGGCGTCGCGATGTATACGGAGCACAGTCTGAGCGAACCCACCCGGGGCCATACCGATATCCAGGACTCTTGGGGACTGACTCCCAGCAGCTGCTGCGAGTGTAATGACTGATGTGTTCTCATCCATCTCCTGTCCGATCTCACATGTCATTTTGAAGAAGCTTTGCATTCGCTTCTGTGTTTTATTGGCGTTGTCGGATTGTGCACGACGAGCTTGGAAAAGCCGATCGCCCTCGGAGGTATTCCAACCCTAACGGTATGTAAGCAAAGGTCTTGATATCTTTTCCTCTTAGATACCTTCAATCGGAGATCAGTCAGTTCTTTGAAAATCCGACTGTTCTCTGCTAGATACTGTGCGATGATCGCCGACACCGAGGTTTCCTCAGGTGGCAAGGTGCTGCGCATTATCTCCACTAGGTCTGGGTTCATGGCTTGAGTGTTGCTGAATTGAAGTTTGGAAAACTAAATGGGAAATGTCTAGCGTTCGAGGCCGGAGGAAGGTTATCATAGGATGACAAAAGGATGGAAGCGCCTACTTCTCCAGCAGTTCTACAGTATCTTAGGTCTTTTGCTTCAAACAACGTTGTCGTAAGGGCCCCGTCTTCACATGTAGGGGTTTACGGCCAGCTGCGGGGTATGCAGGAGGCTGTACGACGTGAGAATCCCATGCCAAGAGACCATAAAGAACGCCTCCCTGACGTGGATAGCTTGAGACCAGTCAAATCAGCCTGATACAACTGAAATCCATGTCAGTGCTCTATAGAGGGGAGTCGTTAACAGCGAGGAGCCTTCTGTGCATGCGAAAGTGAAGAACAGATAGACTCGCAAGTTTTTTGCAATACCAAAGCTTGTTGAGTACCGTGCCGTGTGATCCCTGTGCAGTGGTGTGTTTCTCAGAATCTCAGCGGCTAGCGGTTGGTTATCCGGATGCTACGAAAGGCAACACAATAGACCATGCATATCTATCAGCGCGTGAGCCTGACAAATGATACCTTAGCAGCACTCCGAACGATGCAGGATGCATAAGTGACGGAATATTCGCTGAACCTAAAGTGGCGTTGCCGTGCCCTGGG
The DNA here is from genome assembly GCA_010093585.1 of Melanomma pulvis-pyrius CBS 109.77. Classification (NCBI taxonomy): domain Eukaryota; kingdom Fungi; phylum Ascomycota; class Dothideomycetes; order Pleosporales; family Melanommataceae; genus Melanomma; species Melanomma pulvis-pyrius. The sequence continues at coordinate 7,683 of MU002486.1, forward strand.
ACACCTCTAACCCAATCGATCTCACACTTTAACTGACTTCTTCTGGCTAGATGAAGGGCAGAAACGGGTATAAGATAAGGAAAAATGTTAAAGGTTTCTGCACATGAATCTATAGAAAAGACGCGTGCAATTCAAACTTACTCTTCATTTTTCCTATAGCTGTTGTGGTTGTAGAGATATCGCTGTTGGAAGGGGGTGGTTGTGGTGGAGGCCGGAGCGTGGCCGCGCTAGCCCCGAACTGGGTTTCTCCAGACTCCATGCAAGAATGGCTAGAATACGTGCGTTCGCCCCGTTGAGCATGACTTAGAACGCTTGGTGTAAGGTCATCTGGTCTGGATGAAGAATGTACAAAAACAAAGATAGTCAATATCTGCCAACGTACAGCTAGCTCACTAGCGCTGAATCGCCAAGGGAAAGAACAAAGAATATATTGAGGTCCACGAGATTAAAGACAGGATTGGAAGACGATTTTTGACAGACTCAGCCTGGAATGATTCGAATACCCTTCTAAACGTGAGCAATACGTGCACGATTTGAGCGTGGAAACACACACACATAGGATTAATGAATCTAAGTAATACGAATCTACGATATCGGATCTTCCTCCTCGGAAATCACACTATTGGGCTCTTGCCCCTGATCATTGTTTTGGTTATACTCATTATCATCATCTTCAAGATTTTCTCCATCGCTACTTCTGAAGCTTGTGCTGCCTGTATAGCGACTTGTGTTACTGATATGGATAGCTTTCGGGCGCAACGATCCCATAGTCATGTGACGTCTAGTAGTGTTGCCATCATCATGGTCAGCATCATCATCACTACCATCGCTTCTGTCATTGCGGAAGGCAATCGCTTTTTTGATAGCCCGAGCCATCTCGACACGCTTATCACTGCCTCGGATAGCTTGTTGGGAAGGAACGGTGGTCCTATCAGTAAACCCTGACTTGTACCCTTCTTTATCTCTGCAAATTGAGCAGCACCAATCGGACCAATCTTTGTCGTGATTATACTTTACACATTTGAAGTGGTACCATCCATTCGGACAGAGAATGTACGAGCACAGAACCATTCGCTCGTCTTTGATTGCCCCCTTGCACAAACAAGATTCCTTCAACTTGTTCAATACAAGCAAGGGAAACTTGTCGTACTTCCAAGTTTTGGACGGAGAGCCAACCGGCGTTTCATGCATATGACTACGGCGCAAACATCGAAATCGATGTAACTGAGCAGCTGCGGTCGGTGCCGAAAGAGACACGTCTCCGAAGAGCCGAAGATGACTCCGATTCCGGCGATGAGAGCATCTTCCCCGCAGGACATACAATGGCACCGGCCGCCAACAATCAACCTGAAGGAATTAATTACTCTGAGACTCCGCGTTGCTGAGCCTTCGCGTTGATAACACGCAATGCTAGAGCTAAGACAAGCCCTAGTATGGAACACACTCCCGCATGAGATCTACTGTAATTATCCGCCGAAACACCAACGGCAGGTTGTCGGCCTTCAAGCAAGGATTTAACTAATTCAAGTCCAGCCTGACGACCTAAATCGATACCACGAACTTTCACGATGCGTTTACAGCGAAGCATAACGAGGACGGGCACAACGAGCATGGGCACAGCAAGGACGGCGGTAGAACTGCGGGCGTGCAACGTCCAGCACAGAGATGGTATCGCATCGAAAGTACAACAAAGACGAAATATAATAGCATGTCGCAGCCTGTGCAAGCCTGCTTGAATCGATCTACACTCATCATCCTATATCTTCCACTACCACATCCGCGCCACTAGGGCTTTCCAAGCCTGTACTTCGCTCGTCCTCGCACCTGTAGCCTTTGGCTCTAAGGGTTTAGCTCTTTGTCCGCCTTCAGCAGCCTGTACTCGCGGTATCTTGGCCTTGGGTTGAGAGGGGCCAACTCCTTCCGCATTGACCTTTGATCCTGAGGGACTAGCGTCCGCAACCTGTTTGCTAGTCTTTACTACCTTGGCCTTCGATCTTGAGGGACCAGCGTCCGCCACCTGTGTGTTACTAGTCCGTGCTACCTTGGTTCTTTGGCTCCAGCACCTCTGCGTCTTCTGCAGCACCCTTCCGCTTTCGGCCACGCTTCTTGCTTATCGTAGCTTCTTCTACCTGCAGCGGAGTATTGGCAGCCTGTTTAGCCGCCTTCTTAGCTATTCTCTCGGCTCTCTTAGCATTTGTCTCAGCTTTCTTAGCCTCTTTTGCCTCATCCTCCGCTCGTGCAATCTGGAGGTCTTCAAACGTTATAACCTTGGCTCTCCCGAGTATCTTTGACTTGGTCGATCGTCGGGCTTTGCCCTCGTTATTTATTCCCTTCAAAAATCTATTCTGATCGCGAAGGAGGGCGTTCTTAGTAAAGACTGTTAGGGCGGCCTTAGAGACTTTCTGTTGTAACCTTTCTTTACGCTGGGTACTCGATTCGTCATTAGTCGTATGTTTAATCATATCAAGTAGCGACGTTAGTCCCTCTGACGACACTGGTGTTGTAGGCGTCGGCAATGCTGCGTGTGGTAGACGAGACTCTACACTCTCATGAGCATTCGGAATAGTCACCGTTATTTCAACAGGCTTTGGCGGGTTCGGTGTATCCACAAGGACTCTGTTGGGGTTGAATGGGAATAAACCGCTTCCTCTCTATGCAGCGAGAATATTCCTCTTCGTGAGCGCCCTTTCCCTCGCAGGACTGTATAGATATGTGAAATGCTGTTTGCCGATTGTACCTACTCTGCCTCGCTCCATTCGTTCAACCTGATCGCGGTAGGCTGCCTTTAGCGGGCCAAATGCTGCAACATCGCAGGGCTGGAGCTTATAGGATGTATAAGATAGCATGCAGCATAGCTTAATATTGTTCTTAAAACAGAACTCTATAACATTAAGTGTCTCGTGTGTACCAAAACCGTCCCAAATAAGTATACGCGGTCTGCTATTCGCCTGTTGCTTAGTCTGGGGATTAAATACTTGCTTTAGCTACTGTAGGCTAATATATAAGTTGGTAAATCCTAAGTTAGATAACGCATAGATCCAACTAGGGGTAGGATGTGCAGTCCAATTAGCTCGGTAGGTTGAGGCGGGCCAGATTATCATAGGGTTTAGACACCTACCGGCGGCGGAGATACATTCAACAGCAGTTACTATAGTCCGCTTAACGCGTGCGCCCCTATAGCCGCGGAGATCGTCCTTACTAACAAGAACTTTAACAGAATTAAGCATGCTAAGCATTACTCCAGTCTTGTCTATGTTATAAACGTTCTCTAGAAGGACGTCTGGCTTATGTAGCACCAGCCTAATTACCTTAAACCATTTAACGACCTTATTATAGATGTTATACTAGTTCCAGTCCTGCGGTCTGTTTTTTTTTGCAACAATCTCCAGCCAGCGTCTCTCAAACGGCTTCACCCAGTTTATGTAAGGCGGCTTCAGTAGTCTATCTGCTTTAGGTCGGTGGCGAGTGGCACTAAACGCTATGGCTGGTAGATACTTCATTCGTATAGGAAAGCCGAGGGCACTAGATTGTAGCACGAAATCAACGACGGCGTCCTCTTCGTAGGGGTAGAGGTATCGTTAGCCTACAGCTTTGGCTTCTTTCGAGGGTCGTCCGTTCGCACGATGAGTGACAGTAGAGAGCGGGACGTTACTATATGCAGCTTGAGCAGTTAGTGTATCAGGAATGCCATCAGGAAGGCTTTCCGCCAGTGCTTGACTGGCTTTATCCATGTTACTGTCGCTTTCTATGGGATGAGGAGGATGAGGGCTGCTCAACCTGCAGCGAGCGCCAGAGGCCCAGTTCCTGGCAGCGAACAAAGGACACGAAGCTACTTCTAAATTTAGGCTTAACAAACTACACAAACAATGCAAACTAGATAAACATTAGTGCTCCTGCGCCACAGATGAGATAAGAGCGCTAAAATTCATTACGTCCAAAGTTTCGGTGCTAATCCGAGAAGAGCTGAGCTAAAATTCCAAGAAGATCGTGAACCCAGCTGCCGGTCGGCGAAACTCTCGGACTCCACCACCCTGCTTCAGATTGACCTGAGTTCTTGATGCCTGATTCTTCCATGGCTATACTATCCTATGATAGTTCCGAAACCCTAAGATGTATCGCTACTCGTTGTTAAACAGGGGAAGAATGGCAAAGGAGAATCTGACGCGAAGTTAAAATGATCGACAACGACAGCCACACTGTGTATTTTTTTCGCCATACGCTGGTATCTAGTGTAGAAAGGCTCAAAGAATTTATTGTGTCTACTATAGCTCGATAGACTCGCAAAATAATGTTTAAGATATTTAATTGGAAAAAATCTCTCGTCCCGTTGTGATATTCGCTACGTCGTAGGGGATATTAGTAATGTCGTGATTTGAAGTTCTCCAAAGAAGTCTCTGCTGAATAACTGACATGTCTTTGGGTTATGAGCTCTAGGATTATAATATATATATATATATATATATATATAGGAGAGTGTATTCAAAAGGTTTCGTTTTCATCATTCACTGCGATTCCTCATTCCAGTAACTGGTTTTTGGGGGGG
>MU002487.1:0-12156 GCA_010093585.1 Melanomma pulvis-pyrius CBS 109.77
TTGCCTGGCTGAACAGCCTTTGGCCTGCCACGCCTATCTAAGCTAGTAACAACTAGCTGCGAGGATATCATGCCCATTATAAAGCCAGATTCATCAAAGTTGTAGATGTCCTTATCTAAGATGCCGTACTAGGCCTTGGTGCGCGCCACTAGCTCAAACCACGCGCCAATAGTTCTAGAATCTTCGCATAGAGCTCTCTGCCTATCGTAGGCTCGATTGAAACGCGTAGTAAGGCTCTCTGTACGCTTTACAAAGTTGGATGGCCACTGCTTGCCAACAGGCTGAGCGCCGCGCGCAGAAAGCAGCTTGTCAGCCATCTCTCGCACAGCAGCAAGAGATGGCGCAAATCCTCGTGAATCTAGGTCTAGTACGTGCTTAACAATTGCCTCCTCTTCTAGCTTAGTAAGCTTCTTTGAGTTGGGCTGGCAATCGCGTCGTGCAGCAATTCTGGCGCGTCGGTTGCGGAGAGTTGATCGAGAGATATTAAACACCAAGGCAGCGCGTTTTTTAGTTCGAATTTGCGCGGAATTAATAGATGAGATAGCAAGGAGAACAGCTGCTTTGTTGCAAGGCAATTGAAAAGTAGATGGTTGAGCCATTGTAGTTTGTAGATGACGCGGCGCAAAAAGTTCAAGGGGGTGACATCTCGCTTGTAGTGACAGCTCGCTTGTAAAGTACGTTACGAAAAGTCAATGATGTGGCATGGGAGGTTGGCAGTGTGGCATTGGAGTCTCTTTCGAAGACACGAAACTTCACTGTAAAGACAATTGAATATGAGAACTTGAACCTTGAGCCAATTGCACGGTCGTGGAGTTTCCAAGGTCGTCTTCACGAGCGTATACGTGGTTTGCATAGCTACTGCCTAATTTGTTGATGCCTCGGCTTATCGAGATTGTCTTAAATGGTCGTGATTCCTGTCTTTGTGACACTTAAACGCTCCGGGAGCATCCGTTGGGGTGAGAGCTTGCAGCTTACGGCTGCTGACGACTCCTGACTATTCACTCGCTCAACTCCGCAAATGCAAACCACCCGGTATTCCTATTCATGACCATGGCACTCGGTGGGGACGAAGACCCCTTCAAAGACCCATCGCTAGACGGCGCGTCGACGCTGCCGCCCCCACGGCAACCACCACCGAGCGACGTGCCAGCCACGCTCGCAGTGGGCAGAAATGCCTCTTTGACGCTGGGCACCGATTCACTAGTTGTGCTTGGTACAGGACCCTCCAATGATCCAGAACTATTCGCGAGCTAATACGAGTTCTAGACGAGGCGCTGCTGGAAAGGCGTGGCGCGAACTGCTGCGGCCTTGGTCTTTCTGGCAGTACGTCAACACGCATTCTACCTTCCGTGAATGCCACTAATTGCTGAACAGAAAATAAGACTACTCGCTCGATTCCCTTCTATAACATCATCTGGGCCGAACAGTCCGGCGACGGCGATGTCACCATCCAGTATGCGCACGCCGAGTCCAACACGAACATCCGACCCGCTATCATCAGCTACAAGCTGGACAAGTCAGAGGGCAGGCTTGCCGACGCGTGGATAGAGCGGCTGCTCGAGCGCGCATACGGGGCATCGCAACGCCGGAAGCGCATCAAGGTGCTGATCAACCCGTTTGGCGGGCAGGGTACGGCTCAGAAGATATACCACAAGCACATTGCGCCCATCCTCGCAGCCTCCCGATGCGAGCTTGACTTGGAGGTGACGCAGCACAGCGGACACGGGGTTGAGATAGCGCAAAATCTAGACATAGAAGCGTACGATGTCGTGGCGTGCTGTTCCGGCGATGGGATACCCCATGAGGTCTGGAATGGGCTGAGCAAGAGGCCCGATGCTGCTCGAGCGCTGCACAAAGTGGCGCTGGCACAGCTCCCTGGCGGATCCGGAAACGCGATGAGTCTGAACCTGAATGGTACTCTCAATCCCAGCCTCGCGGCGCTCGCGGTTGTGAAGGGGCTCCGAACGCCCATTGACCTGACATCTATAACTCAGGGCGAGACACGCACCATCTCGTTCCTCTCTCAAGCGGTCGGAATAGTCGCCGAGACAGACCTTGGAACTGAGAATATGCGGTGGATGGGAAGTGCACGCTTTACCTGGGGCTTCCTCGTCCGCCTCATCGGTCAAACCATCTATCCCGCCGACATTGCAGTCAAAGTCGAGTTTGACACCAAAGCCGCAGTTCGAGAAGCCTACCGCGCCGAAGCCTCAAAACTTCCTCGCAAGCACGACGACCGCCCGACCCCCTCCCCAACCTCCGGGCTCCCAACTCTCAAATACGGCACTATCAATGACCCTCTCCCCTCATCCTGGACTCTGGTCCCCCATGACAAGCTCGGAAACTTCTACGCTGGAAACCAGGCCTTCATGAGCCCCGACGCAAACTTTTTTCCCGCCTCCTTACCCTCGGACGGGTGTCTAGATCTTGTCCGCGTAAGAGGCGACATTAGACGACACACCGCTGTGAATACACTGCTTTCGGTGGCCAAAGACGCGTTCTTTGATTTGCCCCATGTAGATTACCAGAAGGTCAGCGCCTATAGGATTATACCCAAGAATCAGAGGGATGGTTATATCAGCATTGATGGAGAGAAGGTGCCGTTTGCGCCCTTCCAGGCGGAGGTGCACAGAGGGCTTGGGACGGCGTTGAGTAAGAGTGGACATTTGTATGAGGCGAAGGGCGTGTGAGTGAGAAAGGGGTACTTGCACTTCTGCGGAGAAGACTTATGTGTCTGTTCGAAGGGTGCGCTTTTATTGATATCATTGGGTTTGGGGCGTTCGCTGCGTCATCTTTTGGGCTGGCATACACATGTATATTCCTACTTCCGGCTGCGCGCGCGCAGAATTAAATATCCAGAGAAGCGTGTACAACAACCGTATTCTTTTATTAATACTCTCATAATACCTGCTATTGTTCAATGTATGTTGTGATAGACGGTGCAGGTAGATTCCTTTGACGTGGAGCCCCACCCACCGCCCCACTATGACTCACCCCAATCCGGGGAAGGAAAATCACGCACAGTGGTCTCGCTAGCTCGCCACCGCACTTCCATACTTTTGCAGTCCTATTTTACTTTTGTACTGTATATAAATTAATTAAAGTTAAGAAAGCACATATCAAAAAAAGCAGAAAGCTAAGTGGCGCAGCGGAAGCGCGCCGGGCTCATAACCCGGAGGACAACGGATCGAAACCGTTCTTAGCTATATTATCTTTTCTTTTTTTTCCGAGGGAAGGAGTTCGAGTCCAGTACGAGTGGTTTCTTTTTATGAGGGTCGGAATTTTTTTTGGCAGAAACAGGTAAGAATGCTGGTGCAAACACCAGTGTAACGGAGACTTAAATCAAATGCATTTGTCTATAGGCTATTCCTATACGCAGAACTTTCTGTATTTTGTATCCTGATTCTGTTGTTTACTGAAAACTATGTTCATGAGTTTGCAAAGCTCCTGACGCTGCTGAATCCTACGGGCACCAATATGCTTCCGAAACTAGTCTAGTTACTCTTCTATATACATTGCAGCCTTACGCCCACGCATAGAGAATAAAGCATATCCCGATGTCGAGAACACTTACGCAAGGGACCAGACATTGGTGGTATGCCTCGCCATCGACTATCCATCGTTCATCAGGCCGCGCACCTTAGCCACCCAGTTGATGATGTAGATATCTTGCTAGTTCTCATGGACGTTGCAGGGGACACCAATTCCCAAGCAAGATTTAATACACCACTTCTGAAACTCGCCGCTCGATCGCTCCCGCGGGTCCGAAGTGTCGAGACTTGTGCAATACAGACACGGTATCACGAGGCGTAATCTCGCTCCGAGCATGACTTTGAGGCGCACTCTGCAGCATCCTCGCGAGCTTCTTCTTCAACTAGTAGCTGATTTACTAGAGTTCTCAACGTCGGGGACGTGACGGGCTGGAAAGATACGGCGAATCTGGCTCTCAACGGGTTTCCCCTCTCCATCACCTTGTTCGTCTGTGTGGTGTCTGTCAGATTTCGTCATCGCTTGATTACAGCAGAGGTGGTACATGATTTCCAGCTGAAGCTGCTGTTCAGCCGCAACATGCACTGCCTCACTGCGGGGCTCAACTCAATCGAAACAGGCCTCCATGAGCTTCCCACCCCGCTCTCAGTTTTTGAGGATTCGCATTATTTCTTAATCTGTATAGGGTTCATCCGCAAGCTGACAAGCGGCGTGATCTCCATGGGGTTCTGGTCACGAATCCAACCGGATCTTGAGAATGGAAGACGTAGGACGTCACCCGAGAGACGTATGAGGTCGCGCCCTCGAGCACGGTATTCTTCTCGATACTGACGATTATTTGAAGGCCGCCGGTCTGAGCGAGAGCCGGACAATCGCAAGCAGAGACCGCATTCGAAGAGACGCAGGAGCAGGCCTCTCAGCTTCTACGAGAGGTTGATGACTGCTTCGGTCACGCCGAACAACAAACCATCACCACTCTACGCAAACGAAAACGGAGTTCGTACGATTCGAGTTAGGGCGCTTCAGCATATGACCATCATTCATCTGAAGAGAGTGCTAGCTGGCGAGGTTGCCGAGATGGTGCGAGCCGAAACAACCAGCGTAGAGCAAATGGCCAGAATCCGGGAGACGTTGGAACACTACAGTAAGTATTTCAACTTATCTACTGGGCGGTTCCTTGTTGAATTTCTAGCCTGACAACCTCCCCCCCAAACTACAGCGACGGCACTCCGTAATCTCAAATACATGTTGGAGCCCGCCAGCACTAACCAGCGCACTGCGAGGTTTCTGAGGAACCTGCTCTACATCGAGAGCACGCGCGACAGCGCCGTCATGGTCGATGCGGGCGTCATGACGGCCGAGTCCGTCCGCGGCCGCGTCTATCTCGACGTGCCAGACTACACGGGCTACGGCGGTTTCAGTTCGCGCAAGGACCTCGCTCTGGAGTACTCCAGGGGCTTTCTCTCGCGGCTCAAAATGGCGCTGTTCGGAGGAATCGCGCTCGTGGCCCCCATGCTCATCATGAAGCTGCATCCGTCGGAACTGACGGGGCTGCTCACCACGTCCTTCTTCGTGCTCGCCGTCGGAATCATCTTGGCCTGGTACATGAAAGACGCGGATAAGAAGGATATCCTGGGCGCGACGGCGGCGTATGCCGCGGTTCTGGTGGTGTTTGTCGGGACCAGTGGATGATTTCGACCCGCTCTCGCCGTGCCATGGCAAGCTGCGTCTGTGTTTTTGTGGTGATGATGCATACCTACATGATATCCCGTTGCAGTACTCGCTAACGATCGTTGTAGAAAGAAAGGTGAATCTCGAATCTGTTACGGGGGGTTTTCATGCCTCTATGCATCCCCGTAGGCTCCGCGTAAAACTAAAGTCGGAATCCACCCCTTTTTGCGTTTTGCTATTCTTTGTCTGCCCAAGTCTCTCAGGTGTTTTCCCGTTTCGAGTCCCCGAGTCTAACCGCCTCGCCAAAATCATGGGTAAGTCGAACGTTTTCCATGCGTCTAAGTCATATCCATATGTCATCATTCAAACCTCTAGGAGTAGATCTCTTAGCCGGACACTGAGCCATTATCTGGCGCTTCTGGGAGCACGCGATTCTTGCCTTTCTTGATGAAGTTGAAGAGCCCGGGCCGCTTTCTCCGTGCTACTATGTTTGAGGCCTTGGTGTTCCAAGACTTGGTAGGGTGTTCAGATAGTCCGTGGACGATAGTAATGCTGAACGTCTCTTCATTAGGTTATGAAAGACATTACAAACGACCACTCGAGCTAGAGAAAGTGTGCACCTACTTAGCCTCAACAGGCGTTTTCCTTCTACAACCGCCTTTGCACCGGTCACATCCAGTTGTGACGTGGCAGCTCGGATATGTTAGCAAGGAGGACGCCGACCGTCCGTTGAGGCAACCATCCCGTTGAAGGTAAATTTCCCGTTAAGTCCAAAGCCGCATTACGAGACGGTTCGAGCATAGTTAGATGCGTCGCTTAAAACAGCTGGGGACGTTAGACTACTTCTGCCTAGAAGGCGATATATATTTCCGACCGCAACCTCTTCCCATCCGATGAATTCAATCATCCAGTCAATCCCCTAAACAGCGTGAGCACAATCCCAGACAAGTATGCCAAAGGTCATTCGCAAACCCGCTCGTAATGCCTCTCGTCGCGTTGAGCAATCCGAAAGCAACATCCGAACCCGAACGCGACAAAAGCCGGCGCCCGGCATCAACGTCAAACCAAGCAACAATCGCAAAGTACAAAAAAAGTCGGCCTTTTCGTTCCTCGCACGCACCCAGAACGAGGTCGAAACAGACCCAAACCGAAAGACCCCCCTCCTCAGCCTCCCAAAGGAACTAGTCCAACAAATCGCCACCAACCTCTCCCTCGCCTCCGCCATCTGCTTAACACTGACATGCAAAGAGGCAGCAGAAGCGGTAGGAACGCAGTCATGGGCGGACTACAAGAGAGAACCCCGCTGGGCCGCCGGCCCCTCCGGCCCCTACGGCCCCTCCCAACGCGAGGCCCTCTCCAAACTCCTCGTGCGAGATTGGGGCGCCGAGTTGGACTTCTGCGCCCAGTGCAATACGCTGCACCCGCCGCTGCAGCCGCCCAGCCGCCACCGCAAGACGAAACTAACGACCCTGTGCTTCGGGCAGGACGCCATGATCGACTACCTTCCCCAGGACGCCTCGCACGGCTACAGCCCCGTCTTCCAGCACATAGCGGCCGCGATGCAAGCCTCGGAGGCCTTTGCCTCCAAGACGCAAACCAGCCCAGCCATCGACGCTCTGGCCGGCGCCTTCACCATCTCGAAGCCCAATCTTAGCTGGACCCTCGTTTCGTCCGGCCGCCGCACCGCCGGGAACCTGGTCCTCAAGCACGTCCACACGTTCCAGGCCCGGAGCCCCAACAACACCCTCTGCGCGGCAGATCTACTCTCCCTCCCACTCCGCCTGTGCCCGCATCTGTCGACTACCACCGAGTTGCCCGAACCCTCCAGATACATCAAGGGCCCCGCGCTGAACAGCACCCTGCTAACCTCCGCCCTCAACGCCGCGTTCCCCGCGGCCCAGCGCAGCACCACCAGGACGCCATTCAAGAAGCCGACGCCGTCGGAGCAGGCGCAGCTAGATGCGGCACGCGCGGGGGCCCCCATCTCCTGGCGGTGTCGCGCGTGTCCGACCCAGTTCCGCGCCGTGTACGCGCCGGCCGGCCTCGAGGTCACCTCCTGGCACTGCTTCGGACGCGACCTGTACCACGCGTCCAAGTACTGGAGGTGGTTTGTGCGCAGGGAGGGGAAGCTGCTGGGGCCCGACAAGCGGAACGACGAGTGGTGGAGTCCGTCGAGGACCGTGCCGGACTTTGTGTGCGAGTGAGGAAAAGGGGGGCAAGTGAGTCCTCGTTCGGTCGTGGAGGGTAACAGCCGGCGGCTTCGAGGTTGGCGGTCCTCGGACGTGCAGAATAGTTGTAGAGGGGCAGTCGTGTAGTTTGGCCAAGGTGGTATGAATTCAGCTTGATTCTGTCGTGGAGGTTGCTACGTCTTCTGTTGAGAGCGCGCCCTTTCAACTCCCCGAACCTAGCTCCGCTCAGCAGCACACCGAGGATGTTCATAGATACCAGTGCGACATCCACGCCGACGGGCAACCCGACATGACGTCGAGAGCCGGCCTTCGAAGCCGACGACGGCAAACGAGTGAACCCGGGAATGTCGATAGCAACGGGAGACATCTCGGCGCCTGCGAGAGCTCAACGAGACCAGCAGCTGCCGAATGCAGAAAACCGAGTCCATCTGTGAGGCACCGGCGTGTTTCTTTGTGTAGCAGAAGCAGAAGCACCTGCCACTAGACGAAGCCGCGAGATCGAACTACATGATGCGACGCCGTTTTGCTCTCCGACCTTGGGTGCATGTGTCGGTGTTGAGAATGCGGGTTGGGAGTCTGGGGCTCAAGTGCCACCGGAGGGATCGAGTGGTGCTGTACCTGGGAACATCTGCTCCGAGGATTAGCTGGAGGTAGGGGTTAAGATTTGGATTCGGTGTGGTGTCATGAGCGTGAGCTTCGGCGGCGACCTCGGAGCCAGACACACCTACATAGTTAGCAGCCTGTTATCTGCCCGTCACTCGAGCATACAAACACCGATCGACATCACGCGTTGCCGCCATTCGCAAAGTGTAGATTTGAAGCGCTTCTCATTAATATTTAGCACGTCCTCTCCCAGGCGTGAATTCCGCGCCCGACCCAAGGACAGACACATGGCAGATTAGCTACAGAATCTCTTCCCCTTCTTCCTCGCACATGGATACGCCGGCTGAAAAATGCAAGAGGCCCATATGAACAGAAAAAAAATAGAACAGCACCAATGAAATACAAGAAACAAGAGAAGCGGAATCTACAAACGGCGTCAAAATGGCCGTACAGAGAGAGCGCTACAGAGGATATCTACAATGCGGACAAGGAGTGACGTTTTCTTGCGGGGAGAAACGCGTCGGGTATCTGTAGTGACTGGTCGCGAAGTCAAGGGACTTCTTGGTGGCAGCGCCGTGTACATACAATAGGACAGGACGGGACAAAGGGGATCGAGCAAGATAGTGAGAGAATAGAAGAGGAGAGGTATGCGCGCGCCGTCTCGGGCGCGATCAGCCACATCCAAAACAAAGGTCCAGCTGATACCAAAGAAAAGGTCGAAAAGAAGAAGAAACTGCTAAATGTTGGGACGCCCGGCGCTAGCGATGCATGCACAGAACAAGAACGAGAACGAGGGTAGATGTAATTATCCAAAGGGAAATACACTGAATGAGAGCCTCGGAATAAAGACCCGCGAGCACTTTTGGTGGCCTTGGATTCAGGCCCGTACGCAGAAAACCGCCCAGTACATCCAGTCCCGATAGGGAGCTTGGGAGGAGAAACCTCGGAAGAGAAGAGTCATTAGGGCCACGTGGTGGTATCGAAAGTCGAGATGGGCTGTGTTTGTTTCATCCGTAACGTTCAACGGTTATTTGAATGCCCCAGATTTAACCAACTCATATCTGGTTGATCTTTCTTAGGTTGGTTTTCTGGAGGTGCACCACCTGGGAAAATTGTGAAGGTACTCTCGCGATCTTGGGGCGCGCCGAGTGGTAGTGGAGGTTGGATGGGAAACATCGTCCCTGTACTCTCGCGTTCATTAGGCGCGCCGATTTTCGGTTTGCCACCGGGGAATACCGTGACTGTGCTCTCGCGTTCTTGCAAATGGGCTGTACCAAGTTGACCGGGAGCGAAGAAGGAGCTGTAGCCACTCTTGGGGTAGTAGGAGTTTGTGGCGTCAGGATAATATGAGCTGGCGCCGTCTCTGTGATTATCGCCATAATTGCTACTTGGAGGCCGGTCGTAAGTAGTAGTCGCCGTCGCATTGCCCATTGGTGTCCAACTGTCCATAGGTGTTCGTTCGTAGTGGTCGTCGCGGCTGATGCCTGAGCGTGCACTGCCATTCGAATCGGCTCGTGCAAGCTCGGCTTGCATTGACTCCATGGGCACGTGCAGGTTCTCGCGGGAGTTTCCTAGTGTTGGACTTCCGGTGGGAACCCGGTTGATGTGCTGGCCGTCGAATTTGGGAATGTCTAGTGGAGCAATAGCGGCTGGTGGTTGGCTGTACATGCGAGAATCGGTGTAAAGAGATTGGCTGCCGGTGCTCGTCCTTTCCGATGCAAAGGTGGACCGTCCGGATGACATGTGAGCGAGATTCGTGGCTTCATTGTTCGCAAAGTATCGACTCCATCCAGAGCTGCGACTTGGAGGCGGTCGTGGAGCGGCATTAGAGTTTTGTCGGACCAGCTTCTCTGCGACAACAGGCTCGGGCTTCATATCAAACTTGGATAGTTCGACGGGTTCCGAGTAGCCAAGAGGACTCTTCTTCATGACCAAGCCTGCTGTGCTAGCATCGCTGCCCTGTGGACCCAACCCTCGCTTGTGATTTGTGGCCCCTTGGTTTATGATGGCCAGCGAGCTATGTGAAGCGTTCATCGAAGCAGAGTAGTTTTGTCCAACAGATCCGCCGGCCTCGCTCATAAATTCAGCGCCACGATCCGCAAAACTAAGACGGTCTTTTTCTATGTATCCAGTCTGTTGTGCTTTCCTGTTCTTCGACTTCTTGTATTTCAGGAAGAACAAGAGCAGTATCAAGAGAGCAGCAATACCGAAAATGGCACCCAAGGTAGCAGCCAACACCGTTAGCATTCTGCTCTTGTTGTTCACGGGAGCCGGCCCCCCTGCGCCGCTGGCATCGGTGGAGGCTGACGGCAGGGACGATCCGGTTGCCGTTGGTACGAGTGTTGATGAGATAGTAGCGGCGAGAGTTGGCTCGGATTGGATGACGACTTGTTGTCCGGCGAAGAGCTCCGTCGTGTTCACCCACGTGTTGGCCTTTTGGTCGAATATGCACAGCGGGTCCTCTACGCTTCCTCCACTTATCACCGCAAGATCGTCGTCGTTCTGAGCGATAGAGTAGCCTGCGCGAGTCGCAGTGGGCGCCAGTGTACCATTGTACTCTGGCCACTGATCAATGGTGAGAAGTCTTTTTGCCTTGTCGCCAATAGTCTGACCAGGATCGGCCTTTTCTCCTCCTTTTTTTAGTAGTGCCACACGAGTGACTTTGTTAGGTGTTACGCTCATGTCGTAGGTTTCGAGCACTTTGCTTCCATCATCGCCTGAGACCACGGTACATTGCACTTGATCCTGGTTCTGAATCCCTTGTTCAAGAGCGACCCCCAGGTTCTGCCAGCCCTCGGCTGAATCGAACAAGAAAATGTCCTTGTTCGTAGCACTTCCTCCGAACATTACTGCGTGATTGTCGTCCCAGGGCATGAGCATAGGCTTGAGAACCGGGGGGGCCCCTTGGCCTTGGAATCCTTGGGTTCGAAAAGGCGTTTCCGTCGAGATTGTAAATGTTTGATCCGATGGTATGACATTTCCTGGCTCCTGGGATCCGGAATATACGAGGAGGGAATTCGAGGCGGGCAGGTACGCGGCACCATGGTTTAGTCGATCTTTCGTGACGCGCACATCAGGTTCGACCCAATCCCACTTATTTTGCGAGAAGGTGTACTTCATCAGACCAGGATAGTCCATTTTCGCAGCCGTCGCGTTCGTTGTTCCGCCAACAATGTAAAGCCGTGCGCCGTTTTGGTCTCCATCCTTGACCGCCTTGACACACTGCGCACCTGTCAACGACATATCCATGGGCAGTTCCTTCCATTTTGCTCCTTCTGTTAGTTCCAGCGACTGAAATCCAGCGGGTGAATATGCGTAGAGGGTGTTGTTGTAGATGACGGAGCAATGGCCGCTTAACTCGTAGACGGGTTGTGGGAGACCCATAATTAGGGGGTGGAGGGCAGATAACCAAGTGGCAATGGAGCGAAGGGAAGGTGAGGGCGATGCAGGTAGATGGCCCAAGACTCGGTGATGAGCAACTAATGATCGACTAGCATTCCAGCTGAATCCTCATGGCGAAGGGCAGGGTCCAGAGAGTTCGAGTAGATGGCCAACCTCGGGCGGCGCGCTCTCGGATCTCGAATAGCGACTGACGGGGACCTGGCCCAACTGTTCGGCCTGCGGGCGTGTGCTGTGGTGGGTGGATGTGCGGCGAAGGAGAGTAGGAGCAAGAATGGCGTGACGGCGTGGTCGAAGCAGAAGTGATGTGATGGACTGGTCTGGTCTGTGGCACCACCAGACGTAAGTATAGGGCGAGGGGTGGAATTGGCGACGCGCGCAACGACTTACTCACGTCGAAGACAGAATGCAAGACAGGACGTGGAGGCGAGGGTGACTGTTCAGCAGCACCGAATGGGGACAGAATGGGCGTCGTAGACTGCACAGAGAGTGACGGGAGGACACTCTTTCAAAGAGGCGGGTTGGGGGGTGCAGGAAGACGGGGGAAGGAGAGGCAGCAGCACAGCACAGCGGTGTGCGGGTGGTGGATCGAGGCCGGAGGGTGAGGCTGTTCAGGCTCTCGTGGACGGCGGCTGAGAGGAGACGCAGCGAGCGTGAGCGCGAGGAGAGAGAGTCCGCCGGCAGGTGAAGGGGTCCGCGGCTGGGCGCGCAAGGGGCAGCATCGCCAGCGCCCGAAGCGGCCAAGCGGCGACGGCACGAGCGACGGTGAGACTGCAGCGGCGGGCCCTGGCCAGGGACCGGCCAG
>MU002488.1:0-12154 GCA_010093585.1 Melanomma pulvis-pyrius CBS 109.77
TGGTGTTGATACAGCATTAATTACGTGTAGAGATTCAGCTAGGTAGTGGCAGAAAAAGCTAAATATGGCATAGAAATGTAATGTTGAGGCTCAGCTCACGTGCTTCGCCAATGGCTGCTATTCCCAGAAGGGCTCATTTTACTAGCTATTTTCTCAGGTTCTGTGAATCCTTGTCATTGCTTACTCATTTCATTATGGCCTATATATACTGTAGTTAGTCCCTCCTTAATACAATCAACTCAGTTCCACTACTCCGATTTGCCCTCAATTGCCTCTCCTTCTGCTCCTCAACATGTAACCTCGAACTAAATCCCGCCTAGTGACATTTATAGCCTCAAAGCCGTTGCATAACCAAATTAGTATTAGAGCTCATTGAAATCCTCTGCCTAATGCCTGTGGTGGGAAATACCATCCCAATGTGTAGTTAGAACCTCCTCCACCCCCTTAAATCTTAGTTTAAGCAGAATCTAGAACAGAACTGGACTCCTCCTACTCTTGCTGTTGTACTTAGTTAAATCAATTGGCTTGTTAGGGATCTTAATCATCTTAAATGCCTATAGCATCTAAGAAATAGTAAGCTAGATTTCGCGTTCTGCAACAAGCATGCCTGCGCAGATACGTTAACCCCTACCAAACATCTAGTAATTGCGCATATAAGGATCTAAAAGTCTAGCAGAGGTAGAAGATAGTAATTAGTTGTTAAGATAGCAGTTAGGCTAAGTATAACTTTAGTACGTTAGAGGATACTAATATTTTGTAATTAGTTAGATAAACTAACATTGAACTTTATAGGTTTAGAATATCTTTTTAGATTGTAATGCATAGTCTAGGTATTTAGAAGGACTACTGTGCCTTTTAGAATAAAATAATGTTTGTATTAAACGTCTTTGCTTGTGCAATAAGGTGTTCTAAGCTAAAAGGGGTTATAGCACTAAGTAACTTCTTTGATAATAGCATGGCAGTACGGAAGATTGGCTTTGTCTTTAACGTCTGGTAACCTAGTTCTGCTAACTACACGGTTGAGTTCCGCGTAGGCCTTCTTCTAAATCTTAGAGTAGGCAGGGATAAGAGTAGAGAACTATTGCATTATTAATGCTGTCTGTATTACTATTAGCCTTGCGCTATATTTATTACACTGCCTCTTTGCCTTCCTGTCTCAACCCTTCTGATTATAAATGCGCTAGCTAGAATCGCTATGTCTGTGACGGCCCACAGAGGAAGTCACATGAGGAAGGACCTCGGGTAGGATCACATGATTAGGAGGCATTCACTCTACTTGGGATGATGCCAAGGGAGGACCTCGATTAAGGCGCACGGGCTTCACCCACCATGTATATAGACTCGGCCCTCCTAGTTACCTTCCTCCTCGCTATCCTAGGATAGCTGAAATAGAGCCAACTATCCCGACACGCTTTGCGAACTGAGGTGAACCGTGCTCGTCCTCACAATGTCTTTATTGTCTAACTCCTCTTGCTAGCAGACTTCTGCTAGCGTCTTTGCAAGATAGTTATTTACTAGAATACTAAGCTGTATTCAATTCTCTACTCTTTTTACAAGTCCCTATATGTGGTTACAAGGCCTTTTTAGAGGTGCCTTCCTTGGGATCTTATTAATGTTGGTAGCTGTAAAGGACTAGCCCTAAGTGTTATTAGCCTATGTCTTTCTCTATACTTCTCTGGGCCCTACAGGCTTCGTACGTAACAGCACGATGTTAGGGGTCCTTAGTTCGCGGGTGAACGGAAGGTGTGACAAGATACTGGTGACAAGGGGTCGACGGTAGGCTTCTGTAGATCGGATACGTCCCTTGCAGAAAGGCACGTGGTTCTTGGGGTGAAGCGGTAACCAACTCAAAGAGTAACAACAAGTTCAATTTAGATAAAGAGATCTAAGCACTGACTTGCTATGGAAATATAACTACGAAGAAAGGAAATACAAAGGGGAATTCATCCAGCTTATATATCCGTCCTTCTAGTCCTGCTCTGTGTGCTCTGTTGTGCCAAGACCACAGAGCATACAGAGCACTTGCTGATTCGCAGGGTTTCTCCAGCCCTGCTTCCTATTGATTCCCTGTTCCCTATCCTATTATTATGTCACGTGACCCTTGTGACCCCGCGATGTCCTGAGGCCCGAGCCTGGCTCGTCGTCTCATTCCCAACCAGAGTATTGCTTCCTTGTCATCGCGTAACACTTAGCTAATTAGGGCGTAGCCCATTACATAGAAGGACTAGAGCTAGTTCTTTTCAGAAGGCTTGCTTAGACAATTTGCTAGCTCCCGTTAGCAGGCAAGATTGAAGGGCAGCCAAGAGCATCTTGAAGTGCTATAAACTTAGCAAGGGCTTTCTCTTCCCACGGGTAGAGATATTGTTGGCTCTAGGCCTTCTCTTTAATTGACTAACGTTTGCGTTTGCAATGCTAAAGAGTCGTGCGAGCTACACCGTAATAATCTGCTAGAGCACGAAGGGATTTTAGCACACCGTAAGGAACACCTAATGCTAGTGCTTGGCTAGCTCTGTCTATGTTAGCTTTGTATTGGTTGAGTATTGATGAGGTAACACGGCGACAGGACACGACGACCTAGGGCCAGCTTCTAGGCGACAATAGGAACGCAACGAAGAGAAACAAAAATAGAAACAAAACGTAATTATAGACGCTTCTAGAATCGAGCTCTATAGCTACAGCCGGCCTTAGAGGCTAGTTACCTAAGATATAATACAGGCTAATACTAACGCGCTAAATCTTGCCAAGGATTACCCTACGTTGCAAAGGCTGTAAGACCGCCCTTGATTTATCTAGAGAAACTCTCGGAATCTATATTGCTAGGCTGAAATGGCTTTCCAGCCTTAAAGTTATATTCTACTATAACTGTAGCTTCTCCCTAGTATTCCGGTTATACAAGACACTGCTCTCATCGCGATTTACCAGGGGTAGTTAGGTGAAGGAGCGAAATATGGCGTAAATGAAAAGATCGACAGCATAACTAAAACTCCAAAATTTCCTTTGCGCCATAGGGTTCTAGTAGAGAAAAGGGCAACGGATAGAAAGGCACGAAGAACATCTTTATTAGCTTGCGAGGGAGGCTTCTAAGAGGTCAAGTTTAGGAATACGGCTCACATCGTAGGGTGGCTCGCAATATAGGGATAGATGTTATGCATGAATCTGCGCGCCACAATCGCCACAAGGCTGATTGCGACTTCTTACTCCTGTAGTAACTTGTAGAAGCCTAGATAAGTCGCTCTGTTCAACTATAAGGTTGCTATGATTTAAGCGCAGTGCTGCATAGCGTAGGTCTAGATTCTTGCATAATAAATGGCTTCACTTTATTAGGCTCGCAGGCATCAACGCTACTGTAATTTTCGTATCTACAAGGATGAGAGCAGTCTAGAGAAGGACAAAAATGATATCACAGAAGGGTGCACGTAAATCCAAAGCACTCAACAAATAATAGTTGATTGATCTCGAAGTACTAACAGCTTGTCTCGCTACAGGATGCGTCTCGCGACCTAGGGACGACGTTACTGTGGTGCAATTATTGCTAAAGTGAATTGTAGAATTACAGGCTAAGCCAAGATTATTTCCTCAAAGAAGGAAGTAGGGATCCAGACTGATTAGAGTCTACAGGTAGTATTTATTCCGAGAGGTGCGAAGGCTCCTGATAGTTGATCTTATTGTGGTGGAAAGCAGTGTGGTTTCCGTTACGCAGGGTTTTCTGTCATGTAAGTTAGTGGTTCAGCCCGATGATGGCCGGCAATGTATCAGGCTGGTGACCCTTATTAGCGCCAAGCTGGCTGGCCCGCACTCAGCTAGATACCGATTTGGACCCGAGCCTCTTCCTCCATCCCATTGACCTTGACTTCGACGGATATTATGGAGGGGTGTTGGCAGAGTGTGGCATAGAGCGATTGAATAACCGTGCGAAGGCTATTGGGTAGACTTCTCAGTCATTCTGAAAGAGAGTCGTCGGAGACAATTGCGGAATGAGATTGATGGCGAAGTCGACTAGAATACCGTTCGCCGATTCGAGGTAAACATTCCTTGAGGGCGAGTGATGCAGCTGATATCGAGTGTGGAAGAAGTACGTACAGGTGACGGAAGGCCATGTCTAAGAGCGACTACTGCACTGAGCAATATCACTGCGCCTCACGGTCCCGGTGGTGGACAACGAAATAGCCGCGGCTTGCACCCTTCTTATCGTGTCCAGTTCCATCATGAGACCGAGCTCGTCACAACCTTCTTGTACGTCCAGTGGGAGCGCTCCTCCGTGCTAGCGATGCGGTCCTGTACGGTCAGGCCGGGATCCCTCTGTGAGTGCACTATCTCCCCTGCATCTCTGACAGTGTTATGCCCACATTTTCACACAGCGCCTGGAGATCCTCGATGAGCACGCGTATGTCTTCTGGCAGGTCATCCCGCTCCGCATCCATAACGCCGTATTTGACCAGCTTGTTCAGGAGCTACAGGTTGCTGTAGGTATTAGCCGGGCTCATTGCGTGCTTCAACTCGGACTCCGGATTGTATGGAGGGGCTGCTTGTATTGGGCGGAGGACGGGATGGTGAGCGAGCACATTACTGTACGAGCCGGAAGGGACGATGTTGCTGGACGATGGGTAGCAGAGAAAACACCCAGATCCAGTGGCGGCTGGTTCAGCCCACGTTGTCGACCCCGTCTTGATGGCTTTGGTGTTGTGGCAGTGTCTCCCAAGACAGGACTCTCCTCCACGTAGCCCTCGTCTAACAAGGCATCGTGTTCCTTGCCTTAAGCTGTTGCGGTAAGCGACATTTTATATTCACATGCGTAGGCTGGAGCGTCGACGTCGCTTGGGTTGCGGTGCCTGGACTGTGGGCGCGTTTTCGGCCAGAATGAAGCGGGCGAGACTGGCTAGTGCAAAGGTATTAGAGGCCTAGCAGTCACCGAAGACACGTAACAGCATAACAAAAATACTTCAGGACCTTCGCGCGCAAAAAAACCGTCCGTCCCGCAGTGCCGGACTAACTCAGGTGATTCCTCCTCACGCCTCTTTCTTGCCCACAGGACTCGTTGTCAGCGCCCAAAAGGTGCAACCCATGTCTACAAGGCGTCTACAATATAAATTTATACAGGCAGTGAATTTTCGCATGCGAGCAATAGCACTTGTAAACCATGGCGTACCATGTCAACTACTCACTATGTTGACTGCTTCTCATATGAAGATTGCTCACCGTTCCACCTGATAACCATGTAGATGCTTTCTTATCTTGGAAGCGATCTAACGTTACTCGCCGTTGTAATGCACTCAAACACATCGATTAGCCATCGCAAGGGCGTGAAACAGCCCACCATGCGGCGTGGGTGACGGTGCTGCGGCGACCAACTGCTAACTTAGTTTGCTTCTGCGTCATATTTCAGCGCGAAACATTCATATGATATTGGATGATTAACAACATTGACCTAAATTATAGATCTATGTATGGCCGCACATCAGGCAATTATCAAATAAGCTATTGAAGTTCGGCCTCAATTGTGATCTGAAGCGTAATGTTGACCGTGCGAAGGTCAAGCTCCGCTTACCACAAGCCAGATCCGCCCTATCTAATGCCCTCGTCAATATACAGCTAGCCGACCCACGAAGCGTATAATTCAGGGCATTTCACGTCGTGTATCAACCATCTCATAAAGGCCGCGCTTGTATATCCAGGCTCCCGCTACGGCGAAGACATGCATGGTGAAGTGACTTGCGTCCAGTTCTGCGGCTGTTTTTCCAACCATTCTTTCGACAAATCCCGTTGCGTATATTCCACCACCAACTGTGTTGAGGAGTAAAAGATTCCAGAACGATTTTAGAAGATGCCCCTCCTGCTTTGTGGGTTGGTAATGTGATTCGTACGAGGCGTGAACTGCAGGGAGGGTGGCCAAGCCCCCGAAAACAACATGCGTGGCATGCAGATCCCATCGATGGCTTGGAGAGTAGAGCAAGATAGTGGTTAATTGAGAATAAGACAGCAAGGCGGCCGCCGTAATAGCCATAAAGTATGCTCGCTGCGAGGCGCTACCTGGGGTAAAGCAGAAAGCGGTCAGCGCCATAGACGAAGCCCATATCATCGTGATAATTCCAAGATGATCTATGAGCTGCCATATGCTTGCTTGGTTGTGATTGGAAAATGTGTAATAAAGGGTTGAAGACGAAAAGCACAAGGTGACTGCGACGAGGTAGGTAAAAATCGCTTCCGCGCCTCTTGTGAGCGGAAGAGCACAGGTTTGAGCAAAGCGGGCTGTTGCAATGAAAAAAAGAATAGCTGCGATTAAGTGAGTTTAGAAAGGCCTCGTGGTTGACCAAGCCCTTCCAAGTACGTACTGGTCATGTCGAACATAGTGAAGGTAGGTTCATCATGGAGAGATTGGAATTCGCGGTAACGAGCCTTTGGGCAAGTTTAGTCGTTCATAGAAGATTGTGTTTTTTTCGTAGCAAGTGGTCTCAAGTCGTATGCAGCTGTGGAGACTATACCTAACAGTGAGCATGCACCTCGGCCACAGGCATTCGAAATGCTCTTTACGGTTTATGCAGGAGGGTTCGGCTTAGGTGTTCGCCCAAATCCTCCCTCTGTAGTACTGATAGCTATCGCATATACTGAGCGACCTGATTACGCTCGGTCGAAAAAAGCACAATTGCTTAGGTATTAGACGACTCAGCGGTTGTAAGATGGTAGGTGGTCATGATAGCTAGTCCGTAAAGCTTTCGCTAAGCGGCCGTAACCCTCAATCTCCACTCTGCCGACTAGTTACATGCACCGACCAAAGGAATCTCTAGTCCCGATAGCAATGTGTGTTCAAAGCATCAGTAGAGGCAAGCAAATAAAATCGATCAATGTAAGCAATGGATAACCTGATCATGACCGCCACCTGCTGCGAGGCAGGCTGGTCTAACGGATATTATATAAGGGGTCTGCTTGTCAATTCAGCTAGACCCCATACAGAAATGCAGCACCAATCTACCATAAGGATTATCGCCGCGCTACTCAGCAGCAGCCTGCTGATCCGCCAAGGCGATGCCCAGCCCAAACGCGTCGTGTCGAGCGTTGAGCAATACTGCTTCCCTCAAAGTGGAGGTCCCTTCACTGAGGATAGCTTCTTGCCTTCGGTTACAATGGTTTTCAGTGGAACGACATGGACGACAGCTATAGTAATGACTCTTAGCGGTGTCCGTGAAACCACAAGTTCCAATGTAGTCGTTGGTAGTACGAGTACCCTAATCGCAACCTCTAAGACCATGACAGCAATCACGCCAACTGCCCCAGTCGCAACCTCCCGAGGCGGGATCTCGGTTAGCGACTCATCCGGGGCCAATTCCAATACTCTGACTGTTAGCAATACCCCGCTGGTAGCGACATCTACATCGTCGTTCACCGATAGCTTCACGCTCTCCGCTTCCGCGAGTATCGCAAGCAGCAACACCCCATCTCCAATAAGCTCTGCTCCCACAATTGTTAGCAATAGTATAGTAAACACCGCGCATAGCACTACTTATATGTTAATAGACACTCCAACTCAGCCCCTAGCTTCTGTAACAACTGTTAGTAATAGGCTGAGCTTCGCTACGGGAGGGCCCCCAGCTCCTAGCATATCGTCATTACTAGTAGGCCCTGCACCTAGCCAAACGTCAAGTTTTATGAAAGAGACCCTATCTTTGTCGGCTACCGCAGTAGATGCGCTTCAACTCGCTCTGTTTCTAAAGAACCTAGAAGTTTCTCTTTTCAGCTCAGCCGCCAATTCGTCTGACAATGCCATGTTTCTCGCGCCAGGCTTGACCCGCTTAACCACCAACATTTCTCAGGTATGACTCTCTTCCTCACATGACAATTTCCGCTTACAGATAACCATAGCAAGAGCAGACACAACACACAGCCTTGCAGGCCATGCTTCGTCGTACAGGCGGTGCAGACATTCCGCCATGCCAGTATACTTTTCCTGACAACGCAACTGATCTCCTTTTCTTGATGCATGCTCTCAAAGTCATAGAAGTAGGCGTCCACCTATCGGTGGCTGACTTGCTCAGCCCGACCGATGCGACGATTGACACCCTGCTATCCAGCATCGCTAGTGTTGCCGCAGGGCAGGATGCCCTACTGCGTGCCGCTAATAACTCGAGCACAAGCTTGGCATCTTTTGACACGCCGTTGTCAGACGTCTGGGCCTATAATCTAGCGCTGGGTTTCACCCAGCCCGGCTCGTGCACAAGGGAGCTACCGATCCCCATCCTACTAGTGCTTTCCTTGAACAACAAGACTGCTGAATTCGCTCGGGCGGGTGAGAAGATTACCCTTGGCTGGGACATTGCGGCGGGAGCTGCGCTTTCGAGGTCCGGCAAGCTATTGTTTATCGGTTGGGTGAACCAGGTTAACGCACCGGTGTATACCCCACTATCACCGGTAGGAGATGCAATGGGGGGCTACTAATGTGCCGGCTGGCATGTTTGGTACCGCATTTGCCGTGCTCACGGCTCAGACAGACATTGTTGATATCAACGAGCTGACCGACGCCACGCTTGCGGGCCCTGTTGTGGTTAGTCTTCTAGTTTAATCGAGTTAAGCTGTTTTGTCCTTCCGTACTTCTGACTTGCTCAATTCAGCAAAGACCTAGTAGAGGAGGAGGATTGCTAAAAAGTCTAAGTCTAGCGGAAGTCTCCCCCCCTGCAATCCAAGTTCTTTACTGTGGAATGCTATATTGTATCTACCTAAAGCTAGCGATCTTGTTCGACATGAACTTTTCCGTTAACCTGTCAAGACGTAATTTGCAGGAGAAGGAGTAACGTTAGTGTATGGAAAACTGAAGATTCGAATTGAAGACTTACAGACATGCGGGATCACTTATTCATGAGATAAGGATATACTAATGGCCTTAAAATCTACATCTAGCTAACAAAACGCGAAAGTTCGTTTCTATAAAGCCGCAACTATAATATCTATCGTTTGTACCAGGTTGTGGAGTCTACTTAGGTCACGCGTTCCCGGCGGCGTGCTAGGCAATCCGATGTGCAGCTCTATTAGTGATTTTGGCTTCCTCTGCTTGTTGGCGTTTGCTTGTATGT
This sequence comes from Melanomma pulvis-pyrius CBS 109.77, assembly GCA_010093585.1. Lineage (NCBI taxonomy): Eukaryota > Fungi > Ascomycota > Dothideomycetes > Pleosporales > Melanommataceae > Melanomma > Melanomma pulvis-pyrius. Next base: position 9,060 of record MU002488.1, read on the forward strand.
GTACATACGTGTGATAGGCAAGGTGAGTCAATCCAATAGCCGTGCACACAGAATCTAGAACTTCCGAGAATTAGCTAGAGAGGGGCATTTCTTCGCACAACGCGATTAACGTTAGAAGGCTTGTGGAGCAATAAGCGCACCAACAGCGAACAACATATCTTTGCAGCCGCTGCCCGAATCTGCGAAGAAAGAAATCGAAAATCTGGCATTGTGGCTCGGTAAGACAACATTTGAGCCTAGGGGGGGTTTTGAGCAATGCAGCGGCATCGACGGGCTTCGACAACACGCATCTTGATTTCTACAACTCTTTCCTCTACCGGTACTAATAGCGTTGTGCTAGGAATAGCAATTAGTCTAACGAGTCCATTATCCGGCTGAAGATATTCGTGTTACTGCCCTCCAATTCTCCAAACCTACGACCCTCCCCATTCCTTCTAGAGCGATAATCCTTATACCAATCCAGATTACTTCTGGGGAGCCGGAAGTTTCCCATCTAAAGCTACAAGTCGGTACCTTTATAGGTGTAGAAGCAAATGCAGACGTTCAACCCTTATTTTGCTGTCTCTCTATTCTGTGTAAAGGAGGGGAGGTGTAAGGAGTTAAACTAGACGGGATTATCTTATGTATCGTTATATATTCTATAGTCGATGGTATTACTCAGTTCGTTTATCCTCCTAGATATGTCTGTAAACCAAATGTTACCATTCCAGTCTGCGTGTAGAAGCACATCAACTCTTATTGCTCTAGAGTCCGCATTTCCCGTGTAGGCTGGCATGTCTTCGTTAAATGAATTGCCAACAATTTGATGTTGCTGTGTCTATTCTGGCAGATTCACCCCCGACGCCTTTGTGCGGTGCGGTTCCCCAGTCTCGCGGTGTGGGAGCGTACTATCCGTTCCGTTAACACTACCTTCTGGGGGTTAGACATAGGACTCTAGCCAGAATCAGTACAAAATGTTGAAACTTGGCCGTTATAACTTACCGGGTGTTACCAAACACTGGCGCTTGCTGTATGCGTCCTTAATAAAAAGATCACCGCGTTTTCGAGCGACGGGAAATTTGGCTTCATGCTTGGAATGGCATTGAAGCTCGCTGCCTTGAGTGCTTTGGTCGGTCTTCTGGATTTCTATGTCATGTTAGTCCAATCCGCACAATGATAGATTAACATACTATTAAGTAACTTAGAAGTATCAAGGTTAAACTTCAGTACTTTGCTAGTAAATCCCTTGGGCACCGGTACTTTAGGTAATTGAGTTCGTAAGTGTTGTGGAGGGTTGGAGCAAATAGATGGCAAATCGGAGTAGTGGAACTGAGTTGATTGTATTAAGGAGGGACTAACTGTTAGGGTCGCGTCCGGGCTCCTATGCCAGGTGGCCACTTAGCAGTGAGGGGGAGTGTAGACCTTAGGGGTGAGAGGTGCGAGAGGGTATCGACAGGTAGGGTGGTGATAGTTCAATCACAAGCAGGGGCAGTAGTCGTACTGTCCTTGTGATATGGATGTCACAGCTGCTAGGGTGAGGTCGTCAAGGATGAGCTCGTTCAGTGATCGGTGGAATCAGACTGGATTGACTATGCTAAACTATCTAGGTAGTTCGTGAAGTTTATATATCAATCTAATTTCCATGGCTCTGTAGCTCTGTGTTTCCTTGGCACCCACAGATCCACAGTTCCATGGCTCCGTGGCTCTGTGTTCTCTTGGCATGCACGGGTCCACTAATCCATCACGTGACTCTTTAGTCACGTGTCTATATTACCGTCAGCCTCGTCCCCGAGGTCGTATTCCTCGTGATACTCCCCCTGGTCGTCATTGTCAGGTGCCAGGGTGTCGTCCCTGTGGGTAATACTCTCAGGACGAATCGTGTTCATAACACTAACTACAGTATATATAGGCCATAATGAAATGAGTAAGCAATGACAAGGATTCACAGAACCTAAGAAAATAGCTAGTAAAATGAGCCCTTCTGGGAATAGCAGCCATTGGCGAAGCACGTGAGCTGAGCCTCAACAGTAAGACGTCTCGAAAATCGTTGTTGCCAACTAAGCGGTTGACATCATGCTTTTTGAGTAAGTATAGACGAGAAATTTGGCCGCCAGACTAATATTGAAGACGATCCTATATACGCATAATAGAACAAATGTTTTCCTTGACTTGATTATGCCTAAATCGTAGACACGTTTTGTTAAATTGCGATAGGGTTCTCTGTACCTCCAAGGCGGACTCTACCACAGTCTGAGCATCTTTCAAAGCCTGGAGGCATAGCTTCAAGTCCGTTATGGGAAGAACTCTGACATAGAGGAGATTTTGAAGTATTACGGAATTTTTTGATCTATTAGGTACCCAGGATATGCTCATGGCAATGAAGCGGGTGGGAGATGGTGAGGGGCTGAAAATTAATAAACCAGCCGGCCAAGCGCCCTGGCTGGTTGGTCGCTCGGCGAATAGAGCATGATTTTCGAATTCCGCCTTAGCTCCTAATGCACGGATGATTAAGCCCGGAACGTCTTTCGTTTGTGTCAGCTTGCTAGGCAGCCAACCGCCCTGGTCGTCTGGCTGTCTGGGTGATTAAGGGCTTTAGTTAAGTTGTTGAGGCTCAGCTCACGTGCTTCGCCTATGCCTGCTATTCCTGAAAGGTCGTACTTTACTAGTTATTCAGCAGGTTCTGCAAATCCTTGTTATTGCTTACTTATTTTATTATAGCCTATATATACTGTAGTTAGTCCCTTCTTAATACAATTAACTCAGTTCTACTACTCTAATTTGCCCTTAATTGCCTCTCCTTCTGCCCCCTAACAGTTATAAGCCTAGAAATTGCCAACGCTGTTTTTAACTAGCTAATTGCTTGATTAACAATCAAGCTCACTCTTAGCGTAATTGCCTACCTAGGAGACTACACTAGCAAACACCCTTCTGCTGCCAAAGCAAGACGCCTAGTGTTTTAAATTTAATTGCTAAATACAGACAGAAGTCTTATTACAACAACTACAAAACAACTACTCTATCTATTGCCTCTAAGCAGAAAGAATAAGTAGCAATTAACAAACTGCTAAAACAACAGTAATACTAAAATTGCTAACTAATTAGCAAAACTAGATCTT
>MU002489.1:0-12183 GCA_010093585.1 Melanomma pulvis-pyrius CBS 109.77
TGCAACATCTGCTCAGTGCTGCTCAGCTCAAGAAGCCTAGAAAGCGCGTTCAAGTAGACGCAAATCAACGATTTGCAGATGTTGAGAATATCATGAGTACGATTCGTCAATCAGCAGCTGAGAAAGCTCAAAAAGACAAAACTACTGAAGATACTGCAGCTGCTGCTGCTGCTGCTGCTTCTGCTGCTGCAACTCTAGAATCTATGTGTACTGAGTGGCAATTATCTATGTAAATTACTGCGTTTTGTTGATAGTTTGTAGAGTAACACGTGTTGGCGCAAGTGCGGCAAAACCCTATGTGCGGCACATCCATATAGCCGAGCTTAGTGCTTCTTCCTCGAGAGATGCTTACACTCGCAGGCTTTCTCCTCTTTGCTTTTAAAATCAGCTACACCTCGTTACACGCCTACCGTGAGTGACATTAAGAACACCTTCAGGAACTACCTTTCTTACTCGCCCTTATCCTCAGTGACCCCTTCACGCCCTACTTTCAACACTCAGTCATCATGTCCAACAGCCAACGAAACCCTACCTCAAACAGTTCAACGGGCCAGCAAGGGAACGCTCCCCCAGCCGTTAATGGAGTTGATCGTAGCAGCGGTCGAGCCCAGAGCGACTCTCGTGATAACGCTTCACAACGTCCTCAACAACCTTCAACTATTGCGACTTCTTTATTACCAGAAATGACTGATAGAGATAGAGAGGAGATGGGTTTAGATGCTCTTGACCGTCCCACAGACAAGTAGGAATTCAAACCTCGATTTGTCGATCATAGGGACACATGAGTATGGCGAGAAGGAACCTTTGTCACCTTTATAGGGTATGAAGAATAAGCTCCCTAGCTATAGGGTATACATACCTTTATGTTTGTTGTAGTATTTCCCGCTCTTTTCAATAGCTCTCTCTACGTGGGGCTTCAGGCTGCGTGGGCTTACAGCTCGCAGACTCTGTATAGTGAATGGGTCTTTCTTGTTCACAATGGTCTCACGTTAATTACGCTAATTTCGTCTTGAGAGCCCTTCCTTTCATTCTTGTTCCTCTCGCTAATCTCGTTCGTCTTGCAGAAACATCTTTCCTGTCTGCGAGCTCTCTGGATCTGCAAGACGAAATATTTGTTTTAATATCGGCGAGTTACGTAATGCCTATACTAAGCAGCTACACTAGTGCGCGCACGTGATCTACACCTTAGTCATAATACATCACATGTCGCATTAAAGATTCTCTTCGTACTGTTCTGTTATCCGTGACCCAGCGATTGAATTAAATTCCGCTGTCGCTTAAACTTCTGCCGCTTGCTACGTTCTTCCATAATCCCAGAAACTGATTACCCCGCTTACCGCAACATCAAGTCTCCTACTCTATTTCACATCTACAGTCCTCTACTCGTCCAAAACATCGTCTGTACTATAAAACGCAGAACTACCGCTTCGCCATGCTCATTTACCAGATTGTGCCTACTACTCCACGTCTCGAGGAGCTAATATATTTGGTAGCGGCATCAACGAGCAAAAATAATGGGCATATTGAGTACTCAGCAGACGGCGGAAAAACATTTGTATATGACAAGAGCGACGAGTCTATGGCTTTAGGTCGAGAATATTTTGATAATCTGGTATGTACGCACAGAAAGAAACCCCAACTTGCGAACAATTACTAAGATATCACAGTGGAGCACCGTTCAGCGCGCAGTCACAGGAGTGAAACTGGAGAAACCAGAAAGAAGACCCACTGTGCTTCGCCTCGAAAAAGGCCGTCTTGTAATCCACGACGTCGGCGTGATTATACCAATCCGAAGTTGCAATGACACGTTTGAACAAGATAATATTGATATCAAGAGCGGCGATGATCATTACAGCACTAGGTTGGCACCGCAAACGATAATTGTCATTTCTGGAGGTCTTTCTGAGGACGTATCCGTTGAGATCTCCGCCCGTGTTCCATTCGACCTGATCCTCCACCCTAAGTCGCCATTAACAGCACCAAAAGGGTCGGCGACTTAGCACCTCATCAATTCCCATCGAGGCCGAGAGCAATTCGATCTTCCTCGCTTAAGAGGGCTTCAATGTCGCGTGCATACGTTGTAAACCCAGTCGCCGGAATATCATAGGACGAAACGCCGCACAATGCGTTGTCCTGCATTTGGTGGGCTGTACTCGGAAGGAGGGGTGGGTTTGATGGTGGCGGAGATGAGTGGGCGATGAAGTGTTCAAGGTTGGGACATTGTTGAATACCATCGGCGTCCTCGTTAAAGCTCCCGGTGCTATGTAATCTACCAGTTCCTCCGCTACCTGGAAGGTTCGCCGCTACGAACGGTTCCGTTACTTGCGTTGCTTCCGCATTATTGTTGCTTTGGGGTTCGACGGCTTCAGGCCAGAGCCCATTTTCAGTTTCCTGTGACCCTAAGGAACCATTCTCCGCATTCTTCTGTCTCTTTCGAGGCGGCTCAACACTACAATTCGCGCCCTCATTTGCTAGGTGCTCCTGCATTTGCGGCGGAGATCTATTATTGCATCTGCTAACAGTTTCTTTTTCGTTATACTCACGAATCAATCTCATCAATGGGGTGCCACCTCTTGTAATGTCAGCAGCCGTGATTCCGAGGAAATTACAGCCACGAATAAGGACATCTCTTGCGATGATATCTAGAGATCTAGATTGTTTTTCGACGTCCGGAAGATGCTCCCTGCGGTATTTGCCTAGTAGTATCTCGACCTCATTGGATTTAAGCTTTTGTGTGCTACAGAATTTTAGATAGCGCAAATACTTGGGACTTCTATGCTTACTATGATATGCATTTTTTTATTGACAACAAAGTGCCCGGACCTCCAATATTCGCACACTGGAGGTAGGAGCAAGAGTTCTCGTATATTTTCTTCACAACGCTTCTTTTTTTGCCACACCACTGGGCGACCTCGTCAAACGCTAAAGATTTCGCACCTCGTCCTCTAGAGGTTGGCAAATTCTCAAGTAGTATGATTCGATCCACTTCATGGCCAAAAAAGAGAGTAAAGATTCGTACTTCGAAACGTTTCACCAGTGTTGCAGAAGCGTCTGTCTGCATTGAGCTGGCATCTATAAGGTGGCACAACTTAATTGCCCTTGCGTGTTTCATTGATTGTGTTTTTAGGATATTTGGGCGAGCCCACAGTTCTTGCAAATCGTTCAAAGGCAATGTCTGAATTTCGGCAATGCTTTTAGCAAATCTAGCGATCTCTTTAGATCCTGGACGTTGAGTATCGAAGTATTTGATCCAGGGCTCTTGTGGCTTGTCCGGCTCGTGTGGCTTGACCGGCTCGTGTGGCTTGTCTGCTGCATAAGCAGCTGGGAGCCGGGTCCGAAGGCGGCGATCACATATAGCCGATGGCCTGTAAGCCTCTGGGACAAGTTCCCAACACTCTTCTTCAGTTCCTCGCCCAAAGAAAGCATGGAAGGTCGAATACAAGCCCTTAAGTTAAGTAAGCTAAGAAGCAGTTGTCTTAGATTTGTATCACTAACTTCGACTTTGAGAATAGAGCTTGGTGAATACTGCCCTAGCAATTTTCCTAAAGCCGCGCTGGTATCGTAATCCATCTTCGTGGGTGAGTGTTGATGTTTGCTGTCTTGCGAGTGATGTGTCCTGAAGAAGTTTAGATTTAAACCAGAATTTTCGCAAAATTCTGGTTTAAATCTAAACTACTTTCGGATGGAGTAACGTTTTCTGGATTAGCAAGTCTTAGCTCCCTCAACCTTGGTACAAGGCGTAAGCATGTGCGGATGGGACCCACATGGAAGCTCAGACAAAATTTGTATGGAAAACTGTCGCTGGTCCCATTGTACCGGGTGTGAGACGTCTATCCGCCAAGAGGGGTGTCGTGAGACCGCAGCGCCGGGATATTGGATCTTTCGCCTACCCCGTCCAAATGCAAGCAATTGAAGTCATGCATTGTTGGTTCTAGCTTAGGGTCGCATGTACCTTTCGAGTTTGTCTGAGCCTTCCCAGGCTTTCCATAATCAGACCTCAGGAGAACGCCCCTTCAGCCCGCCTTCCCAAACGCTATTTCCTTGCCACATAAATTGATCCTAGTATTGGTATCACCCGCGTCATGATATCAGCGTTTACCTTTCACTTTCGTCTAATGCTTCTAGAGGGAACTAATCGGATCCCCCCATCCGCTCCTAGCTCGACGCGACTCCTGCCGTAGAAGCTATTCCGTCGAAAAGCAGAAGCCCGAGAGCGAGGGAGTGGGAAGACCGATCCTCCACGATATATAATGCACGTCCCGCGACGAGGCTGAGAAGTCCTCCAACTCTTTGCCTTTCTGCATTCCTCAGCCCTTCCCCGGTTGCCTTCCTGCACGTTCTTCGCCTGCGTCCTGCGCCTTCAGCTTCGCCCCCACATCTATCCTCTTTCACTGGCTCCACCGTACGACGATGCATGCCGTACTTGCATTTTTCTGTCCCGTTTGCACTTTTCTGCTCAGCCTTGCCTATTTATTACGTCTCTGGGATCCGAAGACGCGGATCTGGAAAGGACGCGACGAAACAACGCAGCTGAAGTTCGTACTTTCAATAGCATTCCTCGGTGCTTATTTGGCTATTGCACTCGCTGCCATCGGAGTCCGACAAAAGAGTGCACCAGAAGCTGCATTCAATTTATCGTTGGAGTTTTCCTGGCTAAATGGGCTGATTGTTGAAGTCTGTATCCATTTCATGGGAGGGACAGTTACTAACAGGACTCTAGGCCTTTATATTCTTTACAACGGAGTTGTCTGTTTTCCAGTACACCATTTCTCTCTCTGCTCTGATTGCTGTTGTACTTCAAGTCGTGGGCTTTTTCGTCTTGTCCTTGGACAATACCGGGAGGGTTCTTGCTTTTGCTGGAGGCATCCTATTTCATGCAGTTGCGGCGATTTCATTCGTTTGGTTCATTGCCACGGAAGTAGTAACCAGGCATCGGAAGTTTATACTCCTTGGGTTTCTTCAAGTTGTAACCCTAGGTAGCATTGGGTTTTTCTGGATTCGCGATGACTTGTGGTTCTGTCTAGTAAGTTAAACTCATACACCAAGTCCCTAGGTTAATCTGAATAGGCACACTGCATTCTGGAATCGTGTGTAATTATTCTTGTACTTGCTATCCAAGCTTGGAAGGTTCGAAAGAGCGGGCAATCCCACTCAGCGCGCTTAAGCTTTAATGGCTGGGGCCCGGATACTAAGACGAACGAGGAAATGTAAGTTCTATCCTGTGTTATTGGTCTTGCTAACTATTATAGCAGTCGATGCACGCCCCCTTTCTCAGACACGCAGTCACTGCTCTCAAATCAGCGGTTAAGACCCGCTTCGAACCTAAACCCTTCGACGAACAAGACCTTGCGCTGTTCTATCCACGAAATTATACGATCGGAGAAGGGTTTATATGCGCAAGTGCTGGCCAAAGTAGAAACTGAAAACGACACAAGAATGCTTTGACTGATAAAAACAGATTGGGAGACGCTATCTCGTAATTGGGGACTGCAGTTGAAGGAACACATTGGCGAGCTTGCTTAAAATAAAGCTGTAAGCTCCTTACAGACTAAATCTGGAGCCGATTTGGTAATTTTCGTCTAACTGAATGGACTCTGTTCTAAGGACTATAAGAGTCTATCGGCTGGGCATGATGTTTAGATATCGGAGCAGACAGGAATTGAGAACATCAAATGGATGTGTAGCCTTCCATAAAGGCTCTTACTACGGCTAGTTGTCTATTCCTGCCGTTTCCCTTGCGCTATCTTCTCGTTATGGCATTTATCTCTGTATATTTCTTTTGTTTCTATTTTTTGGATTTCCCAGTCTTCTGGTACTCCAGCTCAACTGTAGATATTAGTGCTTTTCTAAGCTTATTATTCCAGCATAGTGTGCATCAAACTGGATATGACAGGACCAATGCCCACAGAAAGAAACAGAAAGAATCTTCCTCAACTGTTATCTTTGCCGGAACATTTTGTCTACGCGTACAAGACTGAAGAGTGAAATCTGGGTATAATATCTGCGCATGTGGTGCTAATTGATCCGCGAATCACCAACGAGATTGACATGCATAATTTTGATGCCGACGCATTCTACTGCATTGACCAACCCATCCTTGTTACTCTTTTCGATAGATTCACCCCCGCAACTTGCTTGCATCCTGGCGCTAGGGGGGAAATGCAGCCGAAGTCCCACGCGTTCACTCTAGACCGTCCCTATCTGATAGCTTGTCTGCCCCCTTATCTCCGTATAGAATTATCCACTGCTGACCGACAAGGTGGCTGCGCGGGGTGATGCCCCTGGAATCAAAAAGATCTGCAAAACCTTACTTAGAGTGCCTCAGATTCTTAATCTTATATTAAGCATGCCGCATCTAGGGCGGCTAACTGGTCCTTCAGTCCTTTGTCAGTTGCCTTCCTGCAGCTTCCTCACTTCGTTGCCTTCCTGCAAGTCCAGCATGACAAACTACTGCAAATTCCCCCCTACTCCCCCTCCAAGTCCATTGCAAAATCCTACTCTGGCACCAGGTATTCGGTCTTTCTATGCTTAGCATTACAAACTGACAGTGAGCGTAGTAATTGGAATATCTATACACATTACTTTTTACACAACTATGCATCTAGAGGCAACTACAATTATTTGGTAGGACAACGGCGCTGAAGACGAGCAAAAACCTTTAGAGTATTGCAGAGCTAATGGAACTATTTGTGTTAAATTTGATACGTAGAAACGTACAAATTATTATGTTATTGTTGGGTGCTCAACTGTTTGTGCTGATACACTCTGTGTGGGATGACAGAAGAGAAGCTGAGGTTCAATTTGCTGTCTCGAGTTCGAATACACGCCGCAAGATTGGATTTATTGCTGTCAGCACGAGAGAACACAGAGAGCTATTAAATGTAATTCACTATATATTCCCTGCCAGTGTGAGCGACGGTGGATTGTGATGCTAAACGTGTCCTGGGAATTGAGAAGAAGAGCAGATTTTGCCACTTTCGTCCTTATCTCGGGAACTTCAAGCTACCAAGAACAGGCCCTTGATGTGCGGATGTTATGCGTCCTTGCGTATGATGGCACCTTTAGCGCCTAGCAGCGCTTTTAAGAGCTCTTTAATGCGCTTACCCCTCTTTATTAAACAAATTCAAACCTTGTTTATGTTCAGATAGGCAGTCACTAATAAATAGCATAGATGGGAGCTAAGTAAGTAGACTTACTAGTATCTTTTATATAGGCTAAAGGCAAAGGCCGTCTTGTTAACTATAGACCCTAGAAGAATTAACCGCTTTTCTTATCACAGTCTTTATTAAGCATAAACTCAAACCGTTATATAGTTAGACTACTAAAGAGAGCAAGCAACACTTGTAGGATATTCTTAGCTTTTATTAACAAAGGATTCCTAAAGCTATACATGCGTATTACAAGAAAAACCCTTAATTAAATCTTAGCAAAGAGAGAATAAGATATGTCCTTAAACAACTAGTTAATAACTGCAATAAAAAGATATACTACAGCGTATTTAGCAAGTTATTTAGATTACATAGAAAGTTGCTTAAAGAGGGCATCTGCAATTTAGTTTAAGAGTATTACGCTAGAAGGGCGGCTATGCAGTTGCCTATCGCAACTATATTCTATTGCATAGCAATATTCACCCAATTGGTAGATGCGTGTAGATTAGTTGTTAGATACATAGACAATAATATATAAATGCTTGCGCCTTTCTCTCCCTTTCTTACGTCTACATTCTGTTATTGTAATACTTAGCTCTTCTATTAATTAACTATGCCTAAGTCTTAACACATATACGCTATAGTTATTGCTATAGTAGCATTGTGTTCCTTTTTGCTACTTTAATTAGCTGTGCGTTGTGGGTTTTATTAAAGAATAGCAGGCACTAGTTAGAAGGTTCTTTTTAAGAGGGAAGCGAAGTCTGTTCTTTAATTAGCCGTAGTACCCACATGTGACATGCTAGAGCAGGGAAAAGGGCTTGTTAGCGCTATTGGGCGACAGTTTGGATCTGGGTTCAAAGCTACTCTGGGCATACACAGGCGCATTAATGCTTCTCTAGGAATAGTTGTGGCTTCTGCAGAGATAATTACTTAGAGAACCTGTTAGATCGTTTTTGCCGACGTCGGCTGACACCGTTGACCAGCTCCGTTCTGGATCATACGCCTACTCCCTGCGCATCCATTTGTGTCCTGCTGCAGCTTACGGAATGAGACTACTGCCAGCCTCCTTGCTACGATTATCCGCGAGATGCAGTCTTCCTTGTTCTTTAAGCGTGATTGCTTTACTAATATTCCTTGATTGTCCTGTTGGTTGAGCTCAGTGCTGGCTAGATATATTGGATACGATGCAGTCGACGCACTAAAATGACAGGTCTTGCAATCCTTCCTAACAGACCCAACTCGGCCCTACACTACCTGATGCCCTCTAAGGAAGGTGAGGTCTGGTGCTGCACCATCCGCACCACATCGGCATGAGAAGATGTGGCCGTAGCCGAAGTCTACGAGGCGAATAGATTGAAGGATCTGCAGTCATGGTCTTTAAGACAGATAGTTGGCGGATGGGACGATAGGAGGGTTCTGATAGAAGTGACAAGACTACGGGGGTATTATGGCCTAAAGGGGGGTAAGTACCAACACACACTAGTACTAATAAAGGTGAGTGATTTGAGGCACTGCTAGGTAGTGTGCAGCCAACTCGGCTCACGGTAAAAGGAGTAGATGTAGGGAATGTTTCTAGCATAAAGCTACAACAATCCCCAGCGAACAAAGCCTAGAACCTTTCATCTACATCAGCTCGTTTGCTTTGAGCATCTGACAAGCTCTGCTTTGAAAGCCCTCTGTTTCTTTCGAGGCCCAGGACTACCCCTTACTAGCCCTCTCGCTCTATTCTGGTCTCAGTTTCTACACGACTGCTGCTTAGCATCTTTGTGGGCCTACTCATCCACCACTATGTAAGTACCACTTTCTCTAATAGGCACAGATATTACAGTGTTAATGCCAACGTGCGCAGGCCGGAGCCAAGTACGATTCCAACAGTAAAAGACTGCCCCCACTGCGGACAAACCCAAAATGCATCATCTATGTCTCAATCGGCCTAGCGCGCCGAGGCCACAGGCACCCGTCCACAAACAACTGCCTATATGGTCACGTGTAATACTTTTTATTGGTTAACACGTGGTCCTTGCTTACCTGACATTAGCATATTTGTACTACACTCCAATTGCTGGTTTCTAGAGTAGCTCAACGTGTAGTCGCTTGAAGTCAAAGTACCCCTCATATTTTCCGGCACAGGTAGTTTTCCGCCACCCATAGACGTACATCAGGCAGTCTGTCCAGTGGCAACGGGCAACGGTAGCAGAATTTACCCTGAACGATTTTGGTATCCAATAAAACGCCGGCTGCCCTTGCTTTTAAGGCACCTAGTTGTCGGCTGACCTCTAAGAGGCCATTAATTGGGTAGTCATCTGGGTCTTGGTCAAACCGAAGCCTAGATTTAGACTAGCAGGCTGCGCGAGTGATGCACGATTGTTTCGGGCGATGTGCCTCCAGCGCAATAAAATTCGACCACTCCCACTCTTGAAGTGGAGAATCTCAGAGTCCGCTCCCACCTGCTGTATTTCAACCTCGTTACGAAATTCAGTCTTTTACGATCCTGTTCTGTCCAGACGATGAATATCATTGACCTTGGTAACAAGAAATATATTCTTACAGAAGAGCACTTTATCAAAAGCGAATATTACCCTGGCGAACTACAAATGAATGGTCAACCAACATATCCCTGGAAATGGTCATCACATCGTCTCCAGAACGAAGCGGCTGCTCTAGAGCTTGTCAGGAAATACACCTCCATCCCAGTTCCACTTGCTCATTCCTGTCAGCGAGATGAGCGGGGCGCTATGCGTCTCGTCCTTCAGCGCATTAATGGGATCACCGCGTCTGAAGTAGCGGATCAGTGCCGCAAGCCGCAAGGGCGATCTCATGTAGATGGTGGAAGATGCTCCGAATGCGAGGAGATCGTCGCGGAGAAAGTCAATACCTTCATTGAGGGAACAGTCATACCAGAACTACAGAGACTCACCTCCAGTCGAATTGGGCTTAATGATTTCGTCCTTCCATCACCCCGCATTGAGCAATACGACTGTCGGGATATATGGGCGCCGAAACAGTCTTCAGTTCCTGACAATTATGTCCTCTGCCATGGCGAACTCTCTCGAACCAACATTATGGTAAATCCTATAACTTTGGATGTCATTTGCATTGTCGACTGGGAAACGGCAGGATACTTTCCCGCCGAGCTTGAACGTCCGCTCTGGAAGCTGAATTATGCGGAATACATGCAGACTTTTGAAGACACAGCCCAGCTTGATAGAGAAGTTGCGCTTATAACGGAATAGAATAAGGATAGAGAGTTGGAACCAACCTGTTTAGCATAAGTTAACAGATTTAAAAGCTTGTTAGTTAGATATAATCACTGGGCAGTAAGTGGAGCAGTTTAGGGGGATGGAAAACTTTACGGGTACCAATATAGCATTTTATGTTTCATAAAGAAAATTGCAAAAAGAAAGGACTTTAAACAAGCAACCCTGATTTACTAACTCGCCCAACTCGTAATAACTAGTTCATGATGAATGAACATAAAATCGCTACAGCTATAGGCCAACCACACTTCCACTACCCGTTCATGTTGAGTGAACATCAACTCGCTGCAGCTATAGGCAAACCCCAGGAGAAACCATAACCTATCGTCTTCCACTACCCGATCTGGCAAGCGCAATTTGCATCATTGCACTTAGACATGGTGCTTTTGCTGCATTTGATGCACTTATAGTTTGATCCCACCATCTTCCATCACCCAACCCCCAACCACGCACACCACGCTAGCCGCCCATCAGCTGCGGATGTTGCAGCCCTCTCGACCTCTGCGCCTTGCTTCATTACGCGCATCGAGCGCCGTCCCGTCTCCGACCACATCTCTCCACCGACCGCCGGAACAGCGACGGCCTTGATCCGACCGTCCCTCCCCTTCACGCGAGCAAGTAGCGATCAGAAGCGCCCTCTGCAGCTTGATACAACCCACTTCCACCGCCGCTGGTGCCAATCGCGGCCAAGTCGCGTTTCCTAGCTATCATTGAACAGCACGAGGTCAACGCTGTTACTATCCAGGAGCGCGGCCGCCTCACTTTCTGTGCTTAGCGCCATCACCATGTCGACCCAAACTGATGCCGCCCTAAACACTACAATCTTTAGCGTGGACGAGGAGCCTACACCCATGTCACTGGAGGCTGACGCGACGGTCACGTGCAGGGTAGTGTCCAGCGCACTGGACATGTGCTACTTATCAATGCATAGGCACATCATCGTCCCATCATCCTCATCATTAAATCCATTGTCCTAGCTACCGACCCGAAATCAGCACAACTAATTTTCTCTTCAAGTGGACGTAAGCATCCAGCGCACCTAAACGTGTCTTACAAGAAAGGATCAGCATCCAAGAACTCGGTGTACGTGATCCTTCCCCCGACATCTAAGACGCGTTTCGAAGGTCCGCAAGCGTAGATAGAGGGAGGGAAATAGAGTGTATTTGTTCTCACGAACGTTGCAATCCTAGGGTGATGTAGCCATTGGGAGCAGCAAGTATAAAGGAACGAAAGCAAAGTACAGTCACAGGAACCCGAAAAGAGCGCAACGCAAACGGAGCACAATGAAAAATTGATACTAAGAGTGTAAAATTTGATGAATAATTGGTTCATATACGCCAGTGGCAGTCTAGAAGAAGAAGAAGGCACAAGAAGGGTCTACGCGAATATATATACAGGCGAGAAGACTCGTCACACCACCACCACCACCACGACCGCTTCAACACTCAAGCACTCTAGCACTTCGGGTTGGCTCCATCGCAGTAATCCGGTTTTCCGGCGGGGAGACCCCAGACCTGTCCGGAGCCCAGGCAGTTGGTTGGGGCGATCTCGCTGGAGAGGGTGACGGTCGCCGTGCATCCAGCAGCGCCGACGGCTTCGGCGACGGTCGTGGAAGGGGGGGCTGGCGCAGCGGGAGCGGAGGTCTCTACTGGGGCGGGGGCCTCGGCAGTTGTGGCGGAACCTGCTGGCTCGCCGACAGCGGTCGACGGTCCGGGCGCGGGGGCATCGGTGGCGACGGGGGGAGGGGGAGCCTGCGTAGTCGCAGGGGCGGGCTCGGG
>MU002490.1:0-12193 GCA_010093585.1 Melanomma pulvis-pyrius CBS 109.77
ATTGAGGAACGTTTTCCAAGGGAGACTATCCGCAAGGCGTATCCAATTTCCCAGCCTTTCCCGCAGCGCCACGAAATGTTGATCGCGTTAATCCGCGCAAATGGTGGAGGACTTCTTTCCGATAATCCTTTGAAATTAAACTATATTTATACAGTAAAGCGTTGTTGTGGGGAGATAAGTAGGTTGAGAGTGAGAGCGCGAGTGAGAGAGATGTGCGGCTAGCGGGGGAGATAAAGAGCAAGATTATGGTATAAGTCGGATCAAGGTCCATTTTGTCCGTGTTCCCTATCACTGCTATCTAATTCGACTGTCGGCTTACCACCGTGGGGTTCGTATAATATGGAGAACATATACTACAAATTACAATAGATGCTGTGATTTCTCTAGGGATGCTCATCTTTCCCTCAACCCACCCCGGCCGAATCAAAAAGGTAGAAGGCAAAGCCTAGCGCCACTGTCTCGCCCAACTACATTCAAAACAATTGCGTGTAGGTACCGAGTATATGTTCCCTCCAGACCCCGCATTTTGTTGGCTGGCTCTAATCTTAGCTTATTCTGGAGTGAAGAGATGAGAAAGTGTATGGAGTATGGATTGAGAGTATGGGGTTAATAAACACGGGCGTGTTGACAACAAGAAACCCCTGAACATAGGTGAGATGCATATAATGATGGAGTGACAGAAACATTTGATGATTGATTGATTGCACTTCTGGACTCAGTAAATTTAGGAATGTGCTGACTACATTGAACAGTCATGTGCCTTCTATCTCCAATCATAATTCAGTCTTGGGATACTGCGCAAATACAGTCTAATCCCGGGTATCTATAGCTAAGCCGAGTCTACTTTCATAGGCATGTGTAGATTCACAGGTCTATATGTCGCACATTTTGTGACCACGGTAACTTTAGCACTGCAAAGCTACGTCAAGGACGTTTTGTGGCGCATAGTCCATGCCCCGAATGAGCTAGGTCGGGCGCTCTTTGTATCCAAGTACATTCTTCTTTCAAGGTGCAAAGATATCCTTGTATTTTGGGCCAAAAAATTGCTAGTGTCCTGTTGACTGCGCGCGAAGCTGGGTATCCTCTTCTGACTTCCGTATTGCCAGGTAGCATCGGCTGGTACCCTCACGATAGCCCTTTCGGAGGAAAGCTAGATTCTCGCTTTACGCCATCTCTTGAAATCCGAACAGGCCGAATTGTGGCCAACCCCGACCATTGTCCACCCCACTCTTTTAGCTTTTTCAGATTCTCCATATCCTCGAGGTCTGGTATCCAAAATCCGGAGGTGTATTCGCCTTGCTCTACGGCCTGGTGCTGCTTCAAAAGGGTCTCGCGGGTGCTCGGGGGTCTTCCAGGCCGTCGCTCTGCCTTCAGCTTCGCCATCTCTTCATCGTCTCGGCCTAAATAGTCCTCGATCATGGCTTGGATGTCAGGTATAGTAGGTGGTGCGACATGTTCGACTGTGTACGATTGGAAGGATTTAACCCTCAAGACTTTACACATCAGATTGAAGTCTCTCGACGGTTCTAGTCAAGTCGACTCACGATAATGCCGGTTCTGTTTCTCTCGCATGGCCGTCAACCGATTAAGCTTGTTGTCTCTTGCGCTGGCGGACTGGAGGCGCTGTGTGTCTCGACTGTTCTCGTGGAGCGCGGCATTCTTCCCCTTCTTCTTCGTAATCTGCTTTTGGACCTTGTTGAGGCGATTGAAGCCCATGATGGTGATGTGTGAAAATGTCGATGATGGTTTCGTGGGTCGTGCTTTCGTAGACATTAATTTTTCTGCGGGGACATCGGCAGTTGGAGTGCCGACCTAGCCTAATCCATCACTAGCGTCTTTTGGGCGCGTCCCCATCAACGCGTCGTAGTTGAAGTACCTCTGAGCTTCCAGCCCTTGAATTATTCAACACGCCCTCTTTTCGCCTCTCTTCTGTAGCAACACCAGGCGGTCTCCTTTTCTGTCATACACAGGACCTCATTTCATCATGGCCCAATAGCGGACTCGACAACCTTCTGTTTAGGCGCGCCCCCTTCGACGGCACAGGCGCAAAATGGGCATCTCCGGACTCCTACCGTTGCTCAAATCGATTCAGCAGCCATGCAACCTGAAGAAGTTTGCTGGAAAGACCATTGGGGTTGATGCCTATGGCTGGCTCCATCGAGGTACGGCTGCCTGTGCCATTGATTTGGCATTGGACAAGCCGACTACCAAGTACGCAAAACCTTCATTTTTGAAATAGAAGTAGGAGCTTACCAATTACTAGATATGTCGACTTTGCCATGAACCGCGTTCGTATGCTCGTCCATTTCGGCATCACACCCTACCTCATCTTCGACGGCGACTACCTACCCAGCAAGGGTGGAACCGAGACAGAGAGGGCCGCACGCCGGAAAGAGAGCAAAAGAATTGGGCTGGAGCTGCTGAAAGTCGGGAAGGTGTCTCAGGCTCAGTTGGAGCTGCAAAAGGCCGTAGATGTGACACCAGAAATGGCACGCATGCTCATCGACGAATTGAAACACCAGAATATCCAGTACATTGTTGCCCCTTACGAAGCCGACTCGCAGATGGCATACATGGAGCGCAGGGGAATCATCGATGGCATCCTGTCTGAGGACTCAGATCTTCTGGTTTTTGGTGCCAAACGCCTGATTACGAAGTTGGACAAGTTCGGCGATTGCATCGAGATCAATCGAAGCCATTTCACTGCTTGCAGGGAGATCAGCCTAGTGGGGTGGTCAGACGCCGATTTCAGAAGGATGGCTATGCTCAGCGGCTGTGATTACCTCGCAAGCATTGGCAACATGGGACTCAAGACCGCCCACCGCATGTTACGCAAACACAAGACTGTCGATCGCCTCATCAAAGCTGCACAGTTCGATGGCAAGTTCAAGGTGCCTCCAGGCTACCTCGACGCTTTCATACAGGCGGAGAATACCTTTCTGTACCAATGGGTTTTCTGTCCCATTTCTAACCAGGTTATCAATTTGACAGCTCCAGACTCTGGAATTGACACTTCAGAAATGTTGTTTCTTGGGGAACAAGTATCATCAAATGTTGCGGCAGGGGTAGCACGTGGTGACCTCCATCCGCATACGAAGGAGCCAATTGTAGTCGAGCTCAAAGACCGGTCACGATCCAAGCCTCTCCAGCCGGCTGTGCGTAACGTATCTTCCACAGCCCAGACGCCTGATATGAAGCACCCGAAATCTATCGACTCATTTTTTAAGCCCAAACGCACGCCTTTGGCTGAACTAGACCCGAACAGCTTTACTCCATCACCTCGCCAGCAAGCGCTACTGCAGCACAACAACGGTAACGGCTGGGCGGCAGTCCTGGCTCCGCAGTCGCATACACAATTAAGGACTGCACCTCAACCGGCAAGGCGAGCACTCTCGGACTCATACACTGCAAGACTATCCGCTCCAAATCCATCGAAGAGACAACGACTATGCTCCGATAGCGGGTTCAGTACTCCAGGAACTACCAATTCCGGAGTCGAGCGAAGTCGATTCTTCGCGTCTTCTCTCGCAGATCCGAGTCCTTCTCTTCGAACATCCAAAAAATTGAAGACGAAGCCAGCCGAAGATGTCAATATATGGTCGGATGATTCGATAGATGACGCTATGGCCGAATTAGCAGATCTCGACGATGCGGCATCCCAGTCACAGAAGAAAATTAAGGTGTTCAAAGAAGAGGACTTCCGATCCAGTAGTAAGAGTGATTCACAGTCCACGACAGCTTCCAGGAGAATTACCTTATTTTCGCAAGAGTCGGTAGGTACGCTCACACCAGCATCTTCACGCGATAGCCAGGTACCTGGATTTGAAGCTGAAGGAACGACGATACTAAGTGCTGCACTTTCGGCTCAGGTTAAGGACCTCCGCTCGAAGTTCTCATATAGCAGCGCCGCAACATCTACACATTCCTCGCGGACATCATTACCAAGAGAGGCTTCTCCAAAGCTTGTTACCAAATTTTCCGGAGCCGTGCCAGTGGCGACAATGTTAGAATTAGTAGCAGACACCATTTCTTCAGCGTCGACAAGAACAGCAGAAACAGTACCTACGCCTGCCGAGGACGACACGAACGAGCTCGAAGATTCCGCATGGGCGACCATGGAAGCAGAAGTAGTAGTCGCAGCTAGTTCGCCATCCACGCCAGCTACATCTCGGAGACTGGTCCTCAAGGGCAGCGAGGATTTAGTGGTACCGGATAGCGAAGCGGAGAGTGACTGCTCACCACAAAAACCGGTGCTGAACTTGGGGAGATTTGCGTTCAGCGGTTAGATGATTATCTAACCCGCCGTATCTCTTGATCATTATTATCTTGAAAAGTTATCAAGACGTCTAGTCTGACTGTGAAACCATGCCAGGCTCGGGGGCCAGATGAGGAAGCTGGTGGCATTTTATGAGGGCACCATTTTTTCTTGAGAAAAGTTAGTGCGGTTGTGGTTTACATTACTGGCGGACACGGGGTTTAGGTGGGAATAAATGACGAGAGGGAGACGACTACTGAATTGTGTCGGCCATTGAGTGGATAAGTTAGGATCAATACCCATATTGCATGTTTTTTGCCTTACACCTGTCTTACCTCATCTCTGCTCCAGTCTTTCGAGCTCCTTGATCTCCCGGTGGACCTATTTGATCCTCGCGTTTGTTTTCCAACGCCCCATCCAGGCTCTTTCGCTCACACTCTACAACTGACATCAACAGTACTACAATCTTTGAAAACGGCACATACATCACTGCACGCAAAACGAGGCAAGACAACAGGTTTTCGGGCACATCAATCGATGATGCGTATTATTCCATTTACGTTATTGATCTCTCGTTCTCGCCCTCCCAGTCGAATACAATATCGAACTGGTCCTCTATCGATAATACCCAAGAAAGAAGCCAGTTTCGCCCGTGGGCTGAAGTTAAAGAAGTTTGTGTATGCGCCTTTCGTTCCCATGTGAAGATTGTTGTGTGTTGTGCTGTGGAATTGGAATTGCGCTCAGCACCTGGGCTTGATGTTGGTAGCTCGTCTATCCTTGTCGTTGCGTTGCGTTACGTTGCTGTGGTGTTGGGACGAGATGGTGGGTAGTTGCGAATTTAGCAGCCGACGATCTCGGAGACCTGACCGTTGACGCTGCTCACACACATTCCGTGGTTGCCCTCTTGGCGAGCTTCTAAACGAAGTATTAGTATGGCGTCATTTCGTATTGTATAGGGAAGGGGTGGTATATACCGTTGACAGCAACGGGCGCCGCAGACGCAAGGAGAGCGAAGGAGAGCACGGTGGCGATGATGGTGGAGAACTGCATGGTGACTAGAATTTATGGTATATCGAACTTGTTGGACTTTGAGTTTGGGTTGAGGGAATGGAATGGAATCGCCCGGCGATGAAAGAATGAAAGTAGGAAAGAAGATTGACTCTGTGGTGAAGAAGGGGTAGTATGGAAGTGAATAAAGAGCCTCAGTATGTGCAGGGCATGTGCAGCTTTAATACGATGCCCAGCGCTCAGGCATTATGCTCGGTGGGCCAAGCGGTGACGTCCAAGCTGGGCCGTGCTGGGCGTTGAGACTCGGCCAAAAAGGGTTCGAGGTGCAAATCGTAGTGCCTGAAACCGGATACCC
Source organism: Melanomma pulvis-pyrius CBS 109.77 (assembly GCA_010093585.1). Classification (NCBI taxonomy): domain Eukaryota; kingdom Fungi; phylum Ascomycota; class Dothideomycetes; order Pleosporales; family Melanommataceae; genus Melanomma; species Melanomma pulvis-pyrius. Next base: position 5,619 of record MU002490.1, read on the forward strand.
GTCGTTCCTGAGGATCACGGGTCGCAGGTTCAGGAATCCGGTAGCAGAGAGCCAAGCCGGAGGGAAGCGGGGGGTTGGGATTGGTTGGGGGGACGGCGAGAGGCAGCAAGTGTGTCAGGTGGGGGAGGGGCTGCCTCAGGATGCCAAGATGGGGGAGGGAGACGCGCACGTTGAAGGAGGGAGATTAAAGGTGAGATGCTGAGGCTGAGTGCTTGGGGCTCCTAGGTGTTGGGTGTGGGCGCGTAGGATGGAGTGGTTTGCTCAATAGACCATCGTTCAGCACATGCTGACTTGCCTCTGAGACCGGAGGTTGAACTGCAGAAAATCCGAATTAATTAGTTTCCTCGCAGACTACACTACTCACCATGCCCCATCAACGAGAACCCACAATGCTGTCCGATCGTTGGGTGGGGCATGCGTTCGTTCATCTTGTGTTCTGGAGATCATTCAGAACGTCGGCCTACTATGAAACCCGTTGCAAAGACCCTCAAACTGACACGAAACGCGAGTTGAACGATCGGCAAATCGTTGTGGTAACGAGGCTTGGGGCCGATAGTTCACGTGTTGAGCTTTGATAATTGATAAGGGCGTGAAGGGTCTTAAGATAGATGTTGAGAATAATGTGAGGATGATGGGTAGGTAAGGTGGTGGATGTGGTTGTCGCGCTAGTCTGGATTTGGAAAGTAGGGTTGTGCGACCTGCCAAGCATTTTGTCCTAGTTCATATATCAGTCCTCGGGATGTTGGACGTCTCTTCTGCTGTGTCTGATCTCTTCCTTCAGGTTGCAATTTAATTTCTCTTTGTTGCGTTAATCTCTGTATATAATTAAATTAATTCATAAATCTTGCAACAATTGGCTGGGAGTGCAGAGATCGAATACCGACCCAACAAAGTCCTAATGGGCACGGGTTCGATTCCCTATCGTGTAGCAAGTGCTCGGTTTTCGGCTAAGCCCCTACTACATTCCTAGCCAATTGTTGGTAATAAATGAGCTTCTGGCTCGTAAAAAAGCTTGCTTCGCGGCATAGCTTTCAGTTTGGTCTGCTGTAACTGCAGGATTTTCTGTTTTGCCAACCTAGAGGAGTTCGAACCCTAGGGGACGATATTTTTTAGCTCTAGTTCTGAGTTATTTACAGGTAATTATCTATAGCCCTTCCAGACGTGGTCATGTCTTCATCGGGCCACTGAACCTCAATTTGCATCCCTTATTCCTCACGCTCTCAAGTTGACTGGCGTCATTTACTCATAACGAATGCACAACTAATCTAGGCGAAAGATGGATTAGTCTTGAGTGAAATTGAAGTATCTCTGAGGTGATGGGAAATGACTGATGTGCATGGTGATAACACTGCTGATACGCACTAGTATGGACGCCGAAAAGTGGTGACTGCAACGAGAAGTGTAGGTATGGAACTCAATTTGAGGGGTGTTGCTGACCTACATGTATTCAGATTTCTCTACTGTTGAAAAAAAAAAAATGCGTTCTATTTCTTTATCGACTGTACAAGTTCAAAGATAAGATCTTTGTGCAATGGAAAGGGCAAAGATCCAGTAAAGCTCCTCACGTCAACGTCCTTTTGAATATATATAGTCTCACTACACAACACAAAATGCAGCAAGTAGTGGTCAAATAAACGCAAGATGGGAAATCTCTCATGCAAAAGCTAGTCATACGTGGTGTTCCCCTCGTCCTACTCCATAGACTCTTGTCGTCCTAGGAGAATGGTGGTGATGCTGAATGAAAGACCAAGCTGGAGCAAAAAGATAAGGGCAACGTTGGTCGCACACTCGGGCATTTTTCTCGGCGGTCGTTTGTCGCGGTAGTCGTTTGTTGTGTTTTGTTGACACGGTCCTTCCGATTCTGACGACCTCTTGCCTTTACTCCGGCCGCAACAACGCAACCTCGAAAGCACAACGCCGCTTCCCTTTTTATCATCCCGCCACTTCTCTTTCCATCATAACATCACTTCTGTTTCCCAACGCCACGTCGCTATAGCCTGACCGTTGCCGCCATGCCCACGAGGTCAACCTCATTCGGTCGGTTTTTTGCGAAAGACCAGTAAGTCCTTCCTAAGGTTGCAACCACAGAAGAACATAGACACGTTTACCTCTGCGCAAGCAAATCCGACGACCATACAATGCCGGACAAGAGCGAGAAGGGCTGGAGGAAGAAGATTCACGCTGCGCGACCAAAGACGCCACTTCAACCAAAGCCTGCAGCCACGGCGGCCGACGAGAACCCAAATGAGCGCCGTCGCCGTCAACCTCCAGAAAAACCAGACAAGCCCGGCTGGAGGAAGACCATTCACGGAGCTCGACCAGAAACCCCATTGGGAGCGGGCATGAGCACGCCCAACGCTGATCTTGTAGATGAAGAACTAGAGGACGCCCGTAGTGACCATGGCTCAGAGACATCCGCATCCACATCCATAACTCGTCCACGGGGTGCACCTAGGCCCACCATGGTACACTACCTATCAAATTTTCTCACGCTTACGCAGAAGGAGCAGCCGATATTCTCAGAGCCGTGGGACGAAGATATTCCTACAGCTCTTGTTCCCCGAGTAAGTAATCTCAATACAGTACTGCAAAAAGTTTGCACGAGATCCTATTTAAGTGAAACTCTACTGACTTAATATTAAAACAATAGGTTGATCCTATGGTAGAATTGCAAGCCATACATTCTCACTTGTGTAATCACTTCTACAAGCCTATCCCGCCTCAGCATCATAGTGGCCTTCTTCACGTGTTTGAGGATTACAGAAAATTGAGAGAAAAGAAAGAGAAGTTACAATCTCTGTTGGAAGAAACCTTAGAGGGGTACCAGTCGGCTGAGGAGTCTTGGACCTCGACAGAGGAGAGTTATCTGGCCGAGATCCGTCGCCTCGAGTTACTGATTGCTCGTGGCACTACCGGAATGACAGGACTTATGGCTGCTCGTCAAGGGAGCGTCATAAAGCGCTTCCGATCTCAACGTAAGACCATCCCAGAAGATCGGCTGAAGGCAGCATACGGATACTTGTCAAAGGGAGATATCGATGAGCAGATAAAGATGAGAAGTCAGAAAGGTAAGTCTGTCTAAATGCTTGACTAAAACAACGGTAGCCCGACTAACAGATTTTACGCAGTACTCCTACATCGTCCGTCGTCTCCTTCTGGCAAGATGGCTGCTCTGTCCCAGCACTTCTCCAACACTGGTTCATCTGAAGACATGGTGGTTGGAACTCCGCCGAGCCCTAGACGCAAGGGACATGGCACTCTCTCGCGAAAAGTAAAGAGCGAGCTGGACCTGGCCAACTTGGGAAATATAAGCACTTCCAATTCTATGTCACAGTCCGTCTACTCCGAGTTCTCTGAATCTGGGGATCCATTGCCAGACGAAGTTGAGGCTTCCAACACAACGTTTCTGGATGCTGGTGTGGAGTGTGAGGCTTTTGTTGCACTACGAGACCTAGGAACATTGGTGGCTCGGAGGCGAGGCATCAAGACCGAGGAGTTCCTCGAGAAGCTCATGCTCTTGTTCTCTACTGTTGAGAAGGAGGACATCAGCCAAACCTTTTCTGGACCCCTTGACGATGAAGAGGATACTATGGCAGTCGCACTAGCCAACACCCATGAAGACGTAAGTGACTGGACGCCAAACCGTCGCCTGCGTCACATTAAATCACAGCCACAGCTTAGTTCCGACCAGAGGCGTCGACGCCATTTCTCCTTTGAGCCTGGAGACGACCAACTTGGTACTCTCGAGAGAAGCCTTCAGTGGTACGAATCGCAGATAGAATCGCAATCAACGCCGTCAGCCTCGCCAGACTTGCGCAACACTGTATTTCATATGCAACCGGAAGGTTCTTCCAGTCGATCTCAGACTCTTAACGCTGAGCTTCAGAAACCGTCTAAAATCCCCAGCCCAGTACAGGGACCTCCCCTTGGACGCGTTCGGCGAGAGAACTCGGTATCTAGCAGGCAGTCTGTATCCGCCAGGCCCTATTGGGACGATCGAAGAGATTCTAGGTCCAGTATTGTCACAGCATTCCGCAATTCTAGTGGAAGTCTGCGACTTCAGTCGACCAGCAGGAGCAGCTCTATCAACAACCTGCGTCAAGCAGAAGGCCAGCCTCCAAAGGACCAGACGGGCAGTCCTAGACCCCGAAACAGCATCATGGCCATGGCGGCGGCTAGGGCAGCTGACAGTGCGAACAGCTCAGCCGGGTCGAATATTGGCAGTCCAGCGAAGTCGAAGAGTCGGTCAGCGCGCGCTTCTGGCAAAGGCAAATCCGAGAATGAGACCCCAGAGAAGGGTTCTTAATCTTATTATAACCGGAGGACGTTACTATATTCGAAGCATGGCACCCGATCCCCAGGTTCGCAGATATGTTACGGCAGATTGATGGGGAGGGTAGGTTAATAGCCGGGCGAGGGTTGGGGCTGAACCATGTCCTGAGGTAAGACACCTTGCCTAATCTACCTCATTCATTGGGTTGTAAAGGCGGTACATGGCACATAGTTGCCCAATGGTTTTTCATTTCTTCTCTACCATTCTGGTACAAGTTTCAGTTTTTCAAATTTCTCTCGTCTTTTCACAACATCCGGGGCACGATGCATTTTTCACTCCTATAGCATGGTTCGTGGCGATACGGTGGGCGACCAGAATTGTGGGGGGGATACGTGGGTCAGGTTCATCACACGAACGATGAAGGATGATGGCTAGGATTGTAATTGCGGGATCAAACATCTCGCACAGCATAAAATGAAAAAAAAATGGGATAGTTCATGTATCCCATTTCCCGATGACATCTCACATCAGCATCCGCGATTACTGCGCTGTTATTGCGACGGTGGAGGTTTCTTTGACGGAAGCCAATCTACCCTTGTACCGATAGGCTCTCTTTCTCCTCGGTTAACGCCTTCACTCTCTCAGCTGGCGTCCCCAGTGACGCTGCAGAAGTTCAGAGGTCTCGAAGGCCTTGGAGCGGACCAACTGACGAGGCGGCATATGGCACCGTCGCTGTGCCACGGGGAGTACGCGTCTTCTCTTGGGCTACGACTCATCGCATAAATCTAGACGAGAGCATATGGGCCTTTGACGTTGGTTCTTTCGCCACCGGGGGTTGATTGTTTGTCGAAGATCGGCGCCACGACGCCACATGTGGTCGCGCCACACGTCAACGTCGGTTGGCCGGGAGCTTCCAGCGTTCCATCGCGTAATGATGCGACGGATTCCCGCCAACGATGTGCCGTTTTGTAAACTATAATGCCGCCACCGCTATTCTTACCCGGGGCTCGCCATGGCCCATGACGACGAAGGTGGGATTTGTGAAAGCAGCATGAAGACCGCGGGTCGGCATGGAATCGGGAAAACGGCCGCCTCAAAGCCTCCTTAATCTCGGCTGGTGGACTACTTTGCAGCAGAAATAAGTAATGTTTGGGGACTAGGCCAGGCGCGGGCAAGTTGGATATTGCCCAAGCGATTACGGCTGATTTAGTTTTGAACGTGGATGGCGTTTGGTTGGCCGTGTGGACGAGGTTTTGGTGGCGGAATGGCGGGGCCATCCTCGTCGCTCATCTCGTCGGCGGCCAGGACGCAGGGGAAATTGGCCGCAAGCGTAATTCAAGGGCGTACGGCGCTGGCGGCTTCGAATTGTGCGGTGGCTGCAGGCGCGCCGAAGCAGCAGCAGGCAGAGCAGCAGCAGCGGCGGCGACACGCGGCGCGGGCATGGGCAAATACGAGGCATCGGGAAGGCCATGGAGAAGGGGCCGAAGTCGATGGGCGGCCCATGGCAGATGTCAAGGCTGGAGCGGGCGTGCGTGCCAGCGCACCCGGGGCGCGCCCACGGTCGGCGCCCACGTACTGTTCTGACGGCGCGGGCGGGCCCCTTTGGGACGATAATTACCGGAACCACGTCCGGCGGCCAGAGGGCTTGCGGTGGATTGCGGTGGAGTCGAGAGACGACGGGCTGGGACTCGGTGTGGCACAGACGCCGTGGGCCGCGACGCGCGCGGGCGATTGCAGCGACAATCGCACCCCCTTTGGGCGGCGCTGGGCTTCTGGACGGGGCCGGGGCAGACGTAGGGCAGTGGCGGTGCACGCACGTCGCCGCCCGGTGATGCGGTGGTGCGGTGGTGGACGAGCGAGGACGACGAGTGCAGGACGGTGGACGCGGTGCTGAAGGGCCTCACGCACCGCGCGAGCACACCACACGGCGGCGCACGGCCAGCCCGCCCTCGCGCCCTCTCTCCCCACTCGCCGCCCGTCGCTCTGCTGCCACTAAGCGTGCCCATCCCTCATCCCTCATCCCTCCAGCAGACGCGCGATGCCCGCTCCCCCCCCAGGCCCTGCCGTTTGATCCAGTCAACGCTCGGCTGCTAGCCCGATAAAAGACGCCTGACCTGCCAGTGCATGCCGCCGGCCCTGGCGCTGTGGCTTGACTCTCTGTGGCATCTGCTCCGTTTCATCAAGTCACCTTGGAGCCTCCCCATCTTCCGACCTCACCTCTCTCTCGATGCCCTTTCTGAACACCCAGCACGTCTGCTTGCAGCTCCCCAGCGATGTTTCGAAATCGGTACGAGTCCCCCCC
>MU002491.1:0-12187 GCA_010093585.1 Melanomma pulvis-pyrius CBS 109.77
CCCTCGCATCAATGCACACTTCTCGAATATCGAATATGGACGATGCCCTCTCTTGCCGCCTGCGGAGGGAAACGCCCTGGCCGAGCAATCACAGCAGGCCTTTTATTTGCACGACAGCCCGTCAATCAAAGCGCACGCCTCGTCCGCTTCTCGTCATATGACCCCATCTTCGTTTGCCTCCATGCCGCCCTGGCCTTGGAACCCCTCCCGCCGCTCAGTGGCTCCCCGAGGGCGTGTGCCCAGGAGCCGCCGCGACAAGGCCCTCCCTGCCGTACCTGTATGGTTTGCAGAGCCTCTCGTCGCGGCCTCGTCGCTGCCTCGACCCTCGCTGGCGATGCCACCCCAGCCCTCCCACAGGCTCCTGTTCCTGAGTAGCAAGCGACCGCGGGCGTCCAACGGCGTCCGCTATCGCCGGGTGTCAAGCCCCGGCCAGCCGGAATGAACCACTGCTAGGTGGCCGTTGCACAAAGAACCTCAGATTCTGCCGCCCTTGGACGCATCTAGCCAAACGTGCAGCTACCGACATATAGCCCGGTCGCAAGTCAAAGACCCGCCGCTGAGTCGTGGTGCTGCCGCGATGACCTCACCCTCCGTGTTGCACCACACGTGCTGTCGTGCAAGCTCGACCGCGCACGACAGCTGCGTCTCTTTGCTGGGCGCGAATGCCAGCAGGAATGTCCGGCTTGTGAATGCATCAGGCCCATTGAGGCGCCCAGCTGAAACAGATCGAGCATTCCAGCGCGTCCCGCAAGGAGCTAGCCAGGCTGAATATATGCTGAGAGGAGCGGATACGTCAACTTGCAGCGCACGCCTGTGCGAGTGATGCTGCGCATGTAGCCAATCACCACACCCGCCCGCCAGCACCGACAGGGATATCCGGGGCTAGCGGCTCACGTGACACCGCCGCTGCGAAGGTGGTCTGACAGCGACGGGAGGCAGCAGACGGTCGACAGGAAGCCTGAGCGCTCTTTGATCAGGAAAGACTTCCATGTGCGTGTAGGCTGTCTCTCACCAAGCCAGGTGAGCCAGTTTTCCCGGCTTGCTGAAGAAGAGAACACCCAAATACTACAGACGCAGCAACGGCTTCCTCCCTCACAAATTCCCGAAGGAAGTCACTCTTCCCTCCGATTCGTACAATAGCGAACTAGATCCATTTCGACTTCGATGTCGCGCATATCCAATAAAAGATCGATCAGCGCCTCAGCCCTGTGGAGCAACCTTTGCTGTACATACATAGCCACGTTACACCACACACAAGAGACTCGACAGCTTGAAACACTGGCATGAAGGCATGATCACAGCATACGGTCCTACATGAGAGCGCCCTCGAACTTGCTCGGACCTGTTTCCCCCCATTCCTAGTCATGTCGCAGCCATTTATTCGGTAGGCAGACTGCAGCGCCGAAGAAACCCGACCAACGCCCTTCCGATTGAGGCCTTTCAAAGATCGACATGGCGAGGACATGATCCCACGGAGCACCTGTTCTATGTTTAACTTCTGGCTTCGGCTAGGACTCCACCACGCGTATCCGTAGGTGTCATGCTAGGAGCCGCTGCGTGACAGCACACTGCTGTGGCGCGACCTCCTTGCTTTGCTAAGGCGAACGAATGACTTTCTGGTCAGCTGTTTTTTAGAACACGTTGGTAAAATTTGACAACTGCCCAGAATGTGCACGGTACTAGGTTTGGACTCATCCGCTAGCAATCAGGCATTCCTAGCGTATGCGAGATGGCAACGTACGGCCAAACTGACATCCTTGCACTTTCACCAAAATCGTGCGAGCAGTCCTACGATAGAGACACTAGAAAGGATCAATGGTTTTTCCTTTCGAGTCGAACGAGGTGGAATTAAGCTGCTCTGCCAACTTTGGTAGTCTCCCTTAGCCGCGAGCTTAAATCCATGGAACCTTCCCACATCCACGAGACAAAGGAAAGAAGAAAGGAGGAAAGAAAACTGGAAAGAGGCGAGAAGAAGAAGAAGAAGAAGTAGGAAGAAGCGCCTTCTTCTATTTTATGTGTATTCTAACAGCATCGCCGCTGCGATTGAATGCTACTCTAGCAAAGTCATGTCCTCCATCTTCGGTTTGCACTATTAAGTACGACAGAGTAGGTAGCACTAGATATATCTCTTACTCTGCTTGCTGCCGTTTATAATCGAACTTCAGTCACATTCTTTTCTCACATGCTTCGACAAGCTCTACAGTCACGTCCGCTCTTTTCTTTCACCGATCCTCAATTGAGTGGTAGAGCTTTCTGTCTTCTCCCTTGCTCTCTAAAAGTACCAGTTCCTTTAGTCTTCTCTAAAAAATGTGCTTCAAAACAAAATCATCTCCAGACCGAACGTCACCTCCACCAATCATCCCCACCCTTCCCGACTGGACACATAGCATTAAACAACCAGCCGGCCAGCCAATCCAAATATATCAGACCCTTATCCCTGCCCAGCAGGCCTCGCGCCTCCATTCCAACCCAGCCCAACCCAGCCCTAATCAATTCAAAGCCAACCCAATCCCCATCTGGCCAACCAAGCCATCTCTGTCGCCTAAACATTCCGAGGTACGCGCTTTCCACAATGCATAATGCATCAAATACACAGCGCCAGCCCAATCATGTTAATGAGTATGCGGGGTGGACTCTGGATTCGACGTTGCATGGGGGAGAAATGCGGTCCGACGTGGTGGCAAGCTATTGGGTACGGCCCGTTCCGAGTATTTTCGTAGTGCGCCTACTGCAATTTTTAACTTTCCATAGTTCTCCAAGAGGCGTTTATGGGAGTCTACGTTAGGTTCAATGAATGTCTTGGTCATTGGGTTGAGGTCATGGGGGGGGGGGATTGGTTGTAGAGGGGTACATCGTGGGTGGGTGAATTGGGGGCGAGAGTTTCATGGAACGGAATCGGAAACTAGTGCTGCATATGCTGGAGGACAGTCTGGGTCGTATGTGAGCCCTAGCTCCGATGATGAGTACTGGCACGTCCAATCCTTTACCTGGACTATTGTTAGGCCATTATCTCGCCATCTTATGTATACTCTTCCGTCGACATGCACGCATTCTCTAAAATTGTCACTGCTTCATGCATACATTCTACGACACTGCTACATCAACCAACGGTAACGAGGCATTCCATTGGGCCTAAATTGCCGAGTTCTCCCGAATGCTGACATTCTATTTTGACATCATTGCAACCACAGGCAGGTTTAGCAAAAGAACAACCCTCCGATAGTTGCTTCCGTCGTACTGTTGCACAGATCACGAGGGGTTGCATTGGCAAGGTAGGAAACACCAAGTTTTATCCCGCGTTTAAGAAAAGTTTTAAGACCTATGACCTATGATGCAGTGTAGTAACTCTCTCGTTCAAGCTATCGTAGGCATCCTTGCTTCTGACGTTGACCTTTGACCAGTTTCTACAATTCACCAACATCTACAGGCTAAGCCAGTTATGGCATACATGACAGCACGGCAGCGCAACAAAAGGCCAAGTTTAGTTTAGGCCCTGGGAATGGGACAGAAAACAAAGACAACAAAAGACCTGGAGAGTACATTCTACTATATTATGGCCAATAAGGGATTTGGTAAGCCAGTATAGGACAGCGCTCAAAAAACAGTAGGGCAGAGTCGAATGGCGATGCATTTCCAAACATCCAAGTGCAGAGCCATACTCCAGTCTCATCGCCGGCCAAGAAATAAACCATATCTCCCATATCCAGCTTCTCAAAACCCATCATTTCTCTCCCTCTGCGTTTCCAGCTCGACTGCGCGAGTGCCTGAAGTTCGCAAAACGGACCACTCGACACGAGCTACCGCATCCGTAACCACATCCAAGATCCAAGCCCACGACCGCATCATCTAAGAACCCCTGCTCTCCCTGTTCTAAAGTTCTACCTGCATTAGCGGTCTAGCGGCGAGCACAAGCCAGAGGACAAGCATAAGCATAAGCACGAGCACAAGCACAAGCACGTGATGTGTTCTTCGCAACAAGGGAGGGAGAAAGGAGAGAGGAAAGGGAGGAAAGGGAGAAATGTAGTCGTGCCCCGCTGCCGTGCAACTTCGCACCGTCACCCACGATCACGATCACATTCCTGATGAGCGTGTAGTGTAATGTATCCATACGTCTTCACCGCTCTTTTATCCATCCATATACCAGTCAGTTGTGTACCACGAGCAACATTCCGACGTCCATCATAGATTTCTCTCCCCCTTCCCCCCTCCCCCCCTTCCTTCTCCCCTCGCTTCATGCAGCGGAGATGAAGGCATTTTTTGGGTATTGCGGCGGTTGGATACAGAGCGATGGTATGATGTTTGTGTGTACATCTCAGCGCTCTGCGGAATTCAATTACAGATCTAATGATCTCTTTGATCCTCTTGCTAGCCAGCGCGTAGATCCGTCGCACGTATATATATATGTGTGTGTGTGTATCCGCCGCACGCCGCACGGAAAGCCGTCCCGCTGCAGTGCTCCCCAACCAGCGCAGTTCCGCCCATGAGTTTTTGATTAAAAACCTTAGATGGAGAAACCACGAGCCCGTCATCCTGACATCTGCGATCCGGAGAAGCTGGGCATGTTGGAGAAGCAGACAGGAAATGTGCACTTTGCAACTTGAATTACGCTTCTATATCATTCTATCATATCCCCTGTGTACATTAACATAATTATGGAGAGGCTTCTATAACTCTAGCGTAAAAAGAAATTGGCTTTCCGTTATAATTCTCACTTTGGCATGAAAGTTAAGTCACATTCTATTCTTAGATTATCTTCACGCTTTTTAGAGTTTGCAACACAGTCGGGTACCTTCTCACGTCGTCTATCATCCGTCCGTCTATACAAGGACCACAACTCTCTTTCACTCGAACATGGATCCAGAGACAGCGGTGTGCTTATATCGCACACTTCCTTAGATGAGATTGCAGGCTACATTTCCCCTCTGCGCTTGGATATCACCTGCAAATCACTAAAGGACATCAGTCTTACTGGATTGTGCAAAAAAATTCTTCTGGTGCTATTTCGATTGCAATCCCGTTTCCAATGAATAGTACCCTGTACGCCCGTCCACGCCTACTCATCCGGATGATCACGTTCTAGGTGGTCCTCAAATATTCCTCTACTTCCAAACACCCTGGAGCACTGTGGATGGTTGTCTGGTTTGGCACAGATGAACGTTTGGTGTGCTTCCCCTGCACTCACATGAATTTTAATGTGGTCGTCGAACATCCCTTCCCTGTTTACCCCATAACCATCATCCGTAAGATGGCTGATGACTTCCAACCCCTCCTCGCACATTGAACATTCCAATTTCAGTGATCTTCGGTTAGGGTGGCGATTATAGCCAAGTCTCTGAACGATGCTAAAGAAAGTCTTAAGCCGATCATATATTTCCCAGGTTTCTGCGAGCCTCATTGCATCTATGAGGGAGATGAAGCCACCTACATAGTTTAGCCGAACCGGGTCGCAGTGATGGAGATGGAAGGCTTACCATGTTCCATATGCTGGTCGTAGGGATGGATACGAAAAGATGTGGCAATAGTTCTGGCCTGGGCGATGTAAGTTGCGTTGACTTTTAGAGGTAGAAAGTACAGTCGTCGTAGTTGCACATATGGCATGGACTCATTGACTATGGGATAATTTGCTTTCAGAACCACCTGTTCGAGGTCCATATGAATGGCAAAAAGGTCCAGCTCCATGGTAAGTTTTTTTCTCGGCGTTGTTTAGGAGGTTAGTCACATAATCGGATCCTTGATATACGACTCAGCATGTCTGTTGAACCGTTCGGAATAAAACATACTCAAGACGGGTTCGCCAACATGCTTGTGTTTAGATGTAGACGTTTGTCGGGACGACGTTCCTCTGGGTCTCCTTAGCCTTTCTTCCTCTTGCTGATTCACCCACTCGAATGTCGAGTCAAAATGGTCTCGGAACTCTCCCGAGTCGCGGTGATTGTACTGAGAACCGTATTCAAGCGAACTCGGAGCCTTTAAGGTTTCAGGCCCCAAACTAGCCGAGGGGCATTTAGAATTAGGGCTGACGGTATTCCATCTGGATGACGAATACCAGATCTTGAGAGACTCGGAGTATTTGGTATCGATGTCTCATGATCAAAGGGGGTTGAACTGATAATTGAAGAAGCTCTTATCGATGTTCTATTTCCTAAGCTAGACGGGGAGGCCCAATTCTGGATAATTGACATCGGTGTGGTTGAAGTGCTCTGTTCGCTCTGATCGGACTGAATCGTATGTCCGGGATTCAGTATGCCATATCCGTCCGAACACCAATTTATGACTGGGATTGCAGGCTGAGCAGTTGTATAGTCCTGGTTACTAAGCGTGGACGCAAACCGGGGGCTCCAGGTAGAACTTTGTTTAAATACCCATCTGCGACTGGGGGTGCCAACTGGGCAATTGTATCATTCCCAAATCCAGGCCCATTTCCGCTTCTTAAAACTTCAGACCCGTTCGAATCGGATACCCAAGTCGGTTCTTGTAGCAGCCAGGTGTTACGTTCGCTCTCCCGCCTGACCACGCCCTCCTGTCCGAGCGATCAGCTTCTATTGATCTAAGTCCTGCAGCTATTCTTCTGTCCTACCTGTTCTGCTATATGGTGATCCATACCATCCTATCTCAATGTTGCGCAAAGGTACAGAGAGAATTAATGCAAAGAGTGTTCACGAAGAATAGTGAATGTTAATGTTGTTGTAATAACGAGCCCAAGAGAACCATGACGGCGTGGTGTGGTGGCGTAGAAGCGCTCCATGGCTAAGGGTTGGTTGTGGTAGGTAGGCCCCGGGCGGGAGGTAGTGAGGAAGGAGGGACGAGAGGAGGAGGGGAAGATATGGCGGTGTCGTTGTTGTTTAACTAGACAAAAGGCGGCGAGATGACTTTGTATTGCTTAGCACAAAAAGGGCTACTGGACTATGTAAACCAATTACAGTCTTCTTGTAGGTGCACGGCAGATTTTAGAGATGCGAATCGAGAGATAGTGCAAGGTGAAGGGAGGAAGTTGATACTCTCAGGTGTTGAGGGGGTTTTATGACCTGACCTGCTCCTTCCTTCCAGGTGTGGGAAGAATAATCGTCCGACTACAACATACACCAATTAAAGATTTTGCTGCCAAACCTGGATTGGTCGAATCGAATAACCGTTTGTTCCATTGTTAGAATTCCCTACCAATCGGACTGGCATGTTCGTTCGAATACGAGACGTGAGACACGAGAACAAATTTTGAACACGGAAGACTGAAGACGGATTCGAAATACAAAAAAGAGAAAGTCACTGAAACGCCAAAATGTGCATTCATACCGAGGAATCTATCCGCTTAGTCATCCACCTAGTTCTCTAAGTACCCCGAAACACCATCATCAAGCTTGACTGTTCAATCATACTCAGCCTTCTTTTTCTTCAGGGCCCTCTTATTACCCTTGAAGTGCTTTTTGCTGTTCAACTGTATCTCACTCGGATCAACATCCTTCTCCAGCGCGGTAAGCGTCTTCAACTTCCTCCCCGAAAGCTCTTTCCCTTGCTCGCTATATTTGTGATGGAAGGGCATGCTGAGCTTCCCATCGCCTTGGCCCGGTGCGAAGAACTTCTTGTCCATCCTCGTAGTCTTCTCTCCTTGGACCGGAGGCGCGGGGACCATGTCGTCTAGATCTTCCTCGTCTGGGAGTGTGGGTTCTTCCGACGTGGCAAGAGAAGAAGAACCGGCTTGGGCGAGCTTCTCGCGCCGTTTGGCGGGGAGATGGTTGATGTCGTAGAGCTCGCGGTTGAAGTACTTGGGGTTGATGGGTGGTTCTTGAGGCGGTGGGTGGCAGAAGAGAAGTTTGCCCTTAACGTAGTCTTTTAGAACGGTGCGGGCTGCGCGGGACTCGTCGGGTTGGCCTAGACCTTGCGTGGAGAATCCTCTGGCGATGGCATAGGCGCGTAAGATCTCCTCTGAAGTTGGGATGCCAGTCCCTCCTTCTTCGAAGGGGCGCATGTGAATCTTCATGCCGTAGATGGCTTCGAGGAAGGCTTGCGGTATCCGTTGAGCAACGAGGCCAGCCGGGCCGGTGCTTTCGCGTAGTTGGTCGATGGGTAAGACTCCAGAAAGGACGAGCTCGGCTTTTGTGGTGGCGAAATTGGGGAATACGAGACCAGGACAATCGCAGAGGATGACTTGATCGCTGAGGTGGATGGTTTGGAAGTGTTTTGTTTTACCCGGTGTGGCGGACACGGAAACCTTCTTTGCGCCGATAAGAGCGTTTATGGTTGACGACTTTCCGACGTTGGGATAACCTACAAGACCGATTGATGTCTTGCGAGGGGGGGTGTCAGGTCCAGTGTCAATATCAGGGGCATGTTCTAGGAAGAGGGCTTCAAGCTCGTCTGTAGTCAGGATGCGGGTCCGCTCGTCTTCATCTGATAGAGAGATGCCACCACCAGGCGCAGCCACACTTTCCTCGTTATCCTCGTCGGGTTTCTGAGTCTTCTTGGCAGCGATCTCTTCCTCGACGTCGTCCTCGTCAGTATTGTCATCCGACTCTTCATCTTCTGCAACGTCCTCTTCATCACCCTCTTCCAGCGCCCTGGCCTCGTTCAGCTCCTTAGCCAACTCAGCCGAGAAGAATTTGTAGTTAACGCCGGCCTCTACAAAGTAATCGGCCCAAACTTGCCGCTGCTCTAGCGTCATCATATCTGCTTTGTTTACGAGAAGGAGATTATTCTTCTTGGAATCTACTTCCTTCACATATGCCTCCAAATCCACTGATCTGAAAAGAAGCGGGTTCCTGGCATCTACAATTTGCACGACGAGATCCGATCTCTCAATAACTCGCCACAACTGCCTCCAGACCTCCAAATTCCGCTCAAACGGCGTCATGAGAAGGTCGTTGTTCTGCTGCAACTCGGCCAGTCCCCTCCTCCACTGCAACAGTGACTCCCTCTCGAGCGCATCGAGCTGTTGGGGAGTGGTCTTCTCGTCCCATGGCGGACGCCGGGGCACTGTCAAAGCCGTTTTGTTCTCCCGGTGTTTTCTGACCGTTGCACGTTCCTCTGCTGCCGACAGGAGGTACGGGTTCTTCTGGTCCTTGTGAATGATCTTGACATTGTTGATCTTTTCGGCGGTAAAGTCGGTTCCGGCAAGTTCGGCCGTCGAGAGGAATTCGTCCAGCGCGGCTTGTTCAGTCACGGAGCGCATCTTCACCCAGGACGCCTCTTTCGAAGCGTTTGTGATGTACTATATGACTTCAGTCAGCATATGCTAATATGGGTACCTATTTTGCAACTTACCGTCTCTCCATTCTGGCCTGTCCTCTTGATGCCATCCTGAAAGGTACCCCGTCGCATGTCCGCGCCCTTCCCTTTCGAGAACCTATCGTTCATCAGGGCATTGCCGAGCCCGACGCTCTTCTTCGACTTTGCTAACACCATCGTGGAGTGATATCCTGGGGTTTAGCGGGTGCTGTAGTGGTGGTTTGTTCCAGGGAGAGTTTCTCTGCGGTGAAGATTTCGGAGGGGTTAGGTTACCCCACGTCATTCACCTCGCCTAATTTTTTTGGGCCGACGGTGAGAGCCCGACGACAACTTTTGTCCGCGCATTCCTGTCTCTTCCACAGCACGGCCACGGATTCCAGTTCTACACCAGTCGCTTTCCCTCAGTCTGTATTACAAAATTCCAAAATGCCCCCTCGAAGGTTCATGTAAGCATTACGTTGACGATGTTTCATTGTGAGCACTCCATTAACTCTCTACAGCGACAAGAAAAATGCAACAACCTTCAATCTCGTCCACCGCGCTCAAAATGACCCCCGGATTCACGATGCGGATGCCCCGGATATGGTCTTCCAGGAGGTCAGCGCGCCGAACATGCGCAAGGCCTCCGAACCCGCCACCAGCTCTGGAGCATCGCAGTACTCGTCAGCGTCCCGCCAAAGCAAGATCAAGTCGAGAGGCGACCTAGAAGAGGAGTTTGGATCCAGGGTGAGAAAGAACGAGGGCGAGGCAGCAAACTACGGAATCTTCTACGATGACTCCCAATACGATTACATGCAACATATGCGGGATCTGGGCAGTACTGGTGAGGGACACTTCGTCGAAGCGCCGAGCGTGAAGAAGGGGAAAGGCAAAGACAAGATAGACCTGGCGGATGCACTTCGAGCTACCTCCCTAGATGATAGACAAAGCGATGCTGGGCTTAGCATGAGCAGCACCGTCAGCAGAACCGCGAGCGACTTCTTTGGCGAGGACATGGCCCCGTCCGAGTTCGTGAGGAAAACAACATACCAGGACCAGCAAAATGTCCCAGACGCCATTGCAGGCTTCAAGCCTGATATGGACCCTAGATTGAGGGAGGTTCTCGAGGCCCTCGAGGATGAAGCGTATGTGGATGATGAGGACGACATCTTTGCGGAGCTCGCTGGAGACGCTAGAGAAGTCGATCCCAGAGAGTGGGAGGCTCTGGGTTTTGATGATCAAGATTCGATGGACAGATATCTGCAAGAAGAGGACGATGAAGGATGGGAGTCAGACCGCACGATCAAAGCTTCATCCCCAGGGCCGTCACAGCCCACACAGGAAGGCCCCGTTGTGCCCACTGACCCAGATTCACTTCCTGTCCCAGGTGCCGCCCCCCCAGCCATCGAAGAGGGTGATGACGCCTGGCTCACCGAATTCAACAAATTCAAGAAAAATACCAAGGCTGTCAAATTCGACAAAGCTGCAGCGCCATCAGATCTACAATCTTCTGTGCTCACAGGGGCGTCGGCGCTCACTGCCGGAGGACGGCATAAGAAGCGGAAAGGCGCTCTTACGAACCCCTCGAGCTACAGTATGACCTCTTCTGCCCTTCATCGCACCGAGGGTCTCACGTTACTGGACCAACGATTCGACAAGATTGAAGAAGAGTATGCCGCAGAGGACTTTCCGGATGACGCCTCCATGGTGTCGGGCATGAGTAAAATGTCAGGCATGAGCAAGATGTCGGACATGAGTAAAATGTCTGGCTTGAGCGGGATGTCCGGCATGTCTGGTATGAGCGAGGCACCACCACTTAGGTCTGATTTCGACAGTATCATGGATGACTTCCTCGGCAGTCACTCCATGGCCGGATCAGGGAAGAGGTTCGTCAAGAAGAGTAAATATCAGACGGGGCTCGAGCAGCTGGATGAGGTTAGGCAAGGCCTAGGGCCGGCTCGCATCAAGTCACAGAAGACGCAGAAGGCGTGAGATTTGCTTTGGTAGGCGAGCTCAAGTCGAAGTCGATGGGTGGAATTTTCTATAGTGATAGTACTGCATTTCCGGAACATGTTTTGGGCGCATGGAAAACAGAAAAGATGACTTGGAGTTTAGGGACATGATACCCATAATGAATGGGCTGAGCATAGGGGAAATAGATACAAGGAACGAACAGACCATATGAGGCGTTAGTTCACAACGGAAATCCCAGGCCAGGTCTGACAATGCTTATTCTACGTGCCAATTGCAATCCTCTTGACTAACCATGGATATGTAAGGCTCCCTGAGGCTCTGCAGTCCCATCGCATGCGTTACTAGATGGCATGGGGAAGTGGACCACGCTCAAGATTGAGCTCTCATTTCAGCATAGAGGGCAATATGCCGTTGTCATGTCTTCGATCGCAGCGGTAGTCTGCTTCTTCTATCCACCTGCCACGTCCCGAGCGCGGCGCGGCTACGCTGGCACTCCATCATGATGACCTTCCACATCTGCCATGTTCACGCCGGCAGCACAGCCATTATGAACGTCTCCAGCCCCCTCTCGAACATCTCATTCGCGACTCCAATGCCGCCGGGGTGCTCCGTCGGCGCCAGTGGATTCTTCACCACGTACTCGACATACAGATTCGCCCAGATCTGATGCAGATACGGGCGCAGGTTGTTCTGTTTGGTGTCGGTGAGCATGACGAACTTCATGCGCGTGGGGGTCTCGTAGTAGTGGAGCTTGTATTCGCCGGTGCGGTAGGAGAGGAACGTGTCGTCTTCGCCGCCCAGCTTCTGCACCATGTTGCGCAGCGAGAAGACCAGGCCGAAGATGAGCTTCTCGTCGTCCGAGTGCGACATGCCCTTGCGGCCCGTCGTGACCTCGCCGTTGCTGGCCACGCTGGAGCCCGAGACGGGGCGGGCTGTTTTGCCGCTCGCCGACGCGGGCTGGGGCGTCCATCGGCGGCTGTAGATGCACTCGGCTGGTGGCGAGGGGGTCAGTGGT
>MU002492.1:0-11914 GCA_010093585.1 Melanomma pulvis-pyrius CBS 109.77
CGGTGTTAGTTCTAGGACTAGGGGCGTGTGAGAAGTCGGAAGTCGGAAGTCGTAGGTTTGAGTTTGAGTTTGAGTTTGAGTTTGAGTTTGAGTTTGGGAAACGGGAAGGGGGGGGGAGGGCGTTTACGAGGGTCTCGTTGGCGGCGGGCAAAGAGCATGTGTATGAATATGTGCTACTGTGGTTAGTTAGTTGGGATGGATGAAGTGTATGCGTTATTTGGGGGTTAGTAGAGATATGGGTGTCTCTAAACGCGAATCCTAAATCATTCAATCACATGTCCACTTCACATCACTTTTCATATCTCATCACACACAGGCGCACACACGAACATACGGACACACATGAATTCCAATCTTTTTTCATTTCAGTACATAATCCCAGTCCTCCGCTCGGGAACTCAACCCCGCACTCATATCCCTTCATGAGTATGAGCAAAGCCAGCCCGAAGTGTATGACCCTTCCTCCTCCATCATGAAGACGCCGATTGTATTGTAAGGGGAATGAGGAATGATGGTTGATGAAAGTTGTGGAATGGGGACCGAGGGATGCGAGTCATCGTATCGTGTCGCGTTCGCAGATTGTCGTGTCGTTGGGTGGGTGACGTGAGGTAGGAGAATTTACTCGGCGGCGGCAAGCGCTCGTGCTAGGGGGCTATTAGCATGCATTTTCCCTTTCTATACTCGTTCCAGTCCATCCACAGCACTGCACTCAGCCTAACCCGCCCCCTCTATCTTGAAATTCAAGACTGGGAGAGTAACGAAGCAGAGCACAGTACAATGAGCCATGAAGGTCCACCAGACGGGGGTAAACATACTGTACACGCAAAGCGCCGAGTGCTTGACAACCTTCTTGATCACGCCCTTCTCCTCGAGATCCGCGAGCGCCGCGCGCGCAAGCGATCCGTTGATCTTCAGACGATCGACCAGGACGGCGACTGTGATGAGGCGGTACGATTGCACATCCTTGGTGAGCTTGTCCTGGGTCTGCTTATCGAGCACCACGGCGTGGTTGGCCTTGTCCTTGACTATGCATTCAATCAGCACTGGTCCTCTATCCTCGGATTCGATGGAGGGAGGCGGAGGAGAGGATGGGGAGTATGAGGGGCCCCGTTTTGAATGGAGGTGTATAGTGTGATGGACGTGTTCGCGGTGCTGGATATCTGTGCTGTGCTGCGAGTGTGGTCACGTACCCTTTCCCTTGGACCACTTCTTCTTCTGCTTCTTCGCGCCGGTATTCGCAGGTGCCTATTGCCCAACAGTCAGCAGTGTCCTACATTCTCCTTCTTCCCTTTCCTCGCCCTCTCGCTCCTCTAGAAAATCTCGACGTACCATGATGAATGATGTGGTGTTGTGCGGAAGCTGGCTTGAACTTGGCTTGTCGTCGGGCGGGCAAGGTCAATTTCTCACTTGAAGTGCGGAGGTGCGGCGCTTGGCGCGCTGACTAAAGGAACAAGCGAGGCGGGAGCCGCACGTGATCTGGCGCGCATGGCGCTTGGAAGGAGGCGCTAGATGATTGGTAGACGAGCATGAAGGGAAGGATTCGAGAAAGGGGATCAATTTGTTGGAGGTGTAAACATGGCCAGACGTGTATTTGTCCCGCTTTGAGACACGTGCACCGCCCTTCACCACCCGTCTCCTCCTTTCCAATCAAAATCCCTTCGCCCAATCCCGCATCATACCCGCGCTACGCTATCATTCACCTCACTACAAACTCCCACACTACCGCATCCCATCCGCCAAGCCCTCTCCCCGCGGTCAACAGTACCTTCTCGAAATCCATTCCATCATAATAACTAGACCCCGGACTTAGCTGACGGCAACAACACCTGGAAGATCCAATAGTCCGGACCTGGAACAGGAAGGCGGCTAAGTTCCAAGGATAGAACCAAACCAAAGACCTGAAAGTATCCATGAAGGTGACAGCATGCAAGTACCACCATTCATCAAAAAACCCGTCGGGCGCGAAATTTGCCACCTGCAGAGAGAGAAAAACAAATGCAAACATATCCCGCGTCCCGCGCGCATCCCCCGAAAATAAAGAGGCTTTTCTCACCGCCATCAAGGTGTGTACGCCCACCGCCATTCCATTCGCCAATGCCTCGATCCCGCCACCACCATCCCACACCCCTGTGCCGTGCTAATAATTCTGCGATAACAGCACCAGAAAGCCATCGGCCCGACTGCTGAAAAAGTGAAGCCCGCAACACAGCGGAAGCACAAGGCAAAGATGCCGCATTGGAGATCATGTTGCCGAAACACGCACGCAGCGAGAACAAAATGTCAAAGCCATGAATGACTGGATTCTGTTTTTCCAATTAACAGTCGGTCCAACGCTACAATACTGAATAGATAAAACAAGTAATCGTAGTACCACCACCACCCATCCGTCCATGTATGTTTGTTTGGTGTGGAACACCCAGCAGCCAGCCAGCCAGTTGTTTTTAATCCCTACAGACATGCACACGCTCGCGCAAAGTGTTGCACTGTCTTTCATCGAGTAGAGAAGAGTTCAAAAAGGAGGGAAAGTGGAAACAGTGAGAGGTAACGAGAGAGAGAGAGAGAGGGAGGGAGAGAGATAGACAGCAAGTACCGCACGAGAGAGTAATGAAAAAATTCCGTCCAAAAGCAAATGTGCGCTAAGAGGACACAGATAGATGGAGCCGTGAAGGCAAAGGAAAGAATTTAAGTAGCTACAATCTCCACTTGTATCTTTTCCCATGCCGACACTACTTTTGCTTGCTCGGTTCACCACAAGCAGAACAAGCGTCTCTCTCTATCTGATTGATATGCTCGCTAAGACAGAAGAAAATGCCCCGTGGCCCGCTTGCAGTTCCTAAAACACATAATGAACAAATCCATCCTAACCAGAAAATGGAATAGGATTGCTAATTTGCTCCAATCCCAACTGTAGTTGGAGAGGTATTCGCCAAGACGCCATAATGTCCAGATGTTGATGCATAATCATTAGAAAAAGTGTGTGTGCGGTTTAGACAGCTCGTGCACCTCCATTTCCTGCAATTTTGTTAGCCCTATGCATATTGCAATAGATGGGGTTGACTAACCATCTTGAAAGTATTCAGCTCTTCCTTGATCTGCTGTGCGAGCATAGGCGTGAGCCGGTTGCAAGTGGCAATCTCTCCTCGGCGGTCATAGTCAGAGGCCGAGTGCGCCTCGTGGCATTGGATGCGAGGACTGAAATGTATGTTTCTCGAACCCCCTTGTGGCGTACTTGGGAGGCTTCTTGTGCTCGGGTTTAACAAGCGGCCCGGTCTCCCAAAGTAATCGTCCCCATGGATATTGACCTGCCCCTGAGGCGCATGATCGTTGTTAGGGGTGCTAGGCGCGCTAGACTTCGGCGTGTCGTTGAGATGAGGAACGTCTGCCGGTCGGACAACAGGGGAGGAGGCCTCAGAGTTGGTAAGTCTCCCTGGAAAGGTGTGAGCTGGGTTCCACACGAGTTCGCTGTGCCACTTACGTTTCAGGATGCCTTTCTTGATCGAGGAAAGCACTTCAGCTCGCTCACGATCTCCTCCTACGATGCTCTTCCTCGAAAAAGAATCGCTTTTAGGGGCTGGGGATCCGTTTGCATCTGCAGTAGATCGTGCAGCATCCAAGGAATTGCGCTCCAACTTTGGGTAACCTGTGCCTCCACCGACTTGATCGTGAGGATTTGCATTCACGTTCACCTTCTGTCGCTCTGCCTCCACTGTGACCATGGACACCTGACCCACGCTAGGTTGGGTTATGGGACCATCTGCAGCAGGAACTCCAATTACGGATTTCGGCCTAAAAAGACCCTTGATCGATCTGGAACCCTTCTTCATACCATTGCCCATTTTCCGGAGCATGATCGAAGCAGAGGACGCCGTCGATGAGATGGACACGTTATCGGTAGAGCCGGAGAATCCGCCCTGTCCAGAGTAAATGCCAGCACCAATCCCTGCCGCCTCCTGTTTTGCGACAATAGCTGCTTGTTCCGCATCATTCTCATTTTGATATCGGTCTTTTCTCAGCCTCGCCCGTTCTGCAGAAAGGTTATTCTCGGCCGACGCTCGTCGAAGTTCAGCGGCACTTCCAAAGGAAAAGGCCCGACGCAACCGGGATTTCATGCCCTTTTGTCCCTGCGTGTCGTTCAACGCGGTGAGCTGTTGTACGGCCGGACTTGGCCCTGCAGCCTTCTTTGGTGGGCTTAGAGGGTCCGAAGGTGATATGGGGTTGGATAAGGGTGAAGGTGCAATGCGTCTCGTGGCGTCAGGGGCGCCTTTAATTGAAGCATTCGAAGGGGTGATCGCTGATGTACGGAGGGGGCTTGGTTCCTGTCGAGACTGATTGAAGATAAGTCAGCAAGTAATTAAAATTCCGCCCACACGACAGATACGTACTGATGGTCTGTTAGAAACACTCGAAGACGAACTCCCCGCGCTACCCTGTCTCTCATGACTATGGCTCGAAGTGGGCCGACTGCCGTGGCGGTTTGAACTGGATGGTGGTCTCAATTCCTCGGTTGGCCGCTTCGGGGGTGCAGCAATCGGGACAGTAGAGATAACCGTAGGAGGTGCTGCATCGGAAGCCAGTCCATCAATTCCACTCAGACTGCGTCTCCTGTAACGCTTGGCGGTGTCGAATGAATTTGTTCGGGGTAGCTGCATGTCATCCACACTGCTAGCCCGATTGTGGCCTGGCCGGGAGGGTGCCTCTAGGTCTATCGCGCTGAACGACGGGGCCTTGTTCGGTTTAACGGCTATAACAGCTGCAGGTGCACCAATGGAAGGTGACTGCTGAGTCGGGGTAGGTGTAGACGAAGACGCCGTGCCACTATTGGAGGAGTCGGTTCGCCGAGTACCGCGTCGGTACCGATCTGGGGAAGGCTTCACCGGGGCTTCCAGAAGAGAGAACGAGAGGTCAGGGATAGATGTGGACAGGGTGATGGCCGAGGCTGGCGAGTTGTCAATTCCTGGTTTCCTCATGTCAGAGCCTAGCGTGCTATCATCCTTGGAGGCATACTGTGGGCCTGCCAGTGAGCGACTGGAGGAGCCCGATGTAGACACAGTCGAGTCGGAAGAAGACGAGGGATGTGATGGGTGGCCTAGCCGTGCGGAGAGGACGGGCTGGGGGACTTGCTGCAGCGTGTGTGGGTTGGGAGCCGACGTAGACCGGTTCTCCTGCCGTAGCTGGGGCGTGCTGGAGAAGGCGTACGGTGCTATCGGAGCAGAGGAGCCCCGGTATGCTGCTCCCCCGGACTGAGCGTTGTATATCTGGTTCCGCGGCATTTGCGACGATCTAGGCTGCGGGTGGAGAGGTTGTGCCGGCTGGTTTGGGAAGGCATCGGGGGAGGATTGCAGCATCGTAATGGATCCGGTGCTCTGAATGATGGGCGCGAGTACCTGGGCCATCGGAAAGCTGTGGAAAGCGGGCGTCGGGAGCGATGGACGTGTGGGTGTGCGCACAAAGTGGGCGTGGGCGGCGACCGAGGCGAAGAGGAGGGAATCTGGATCAATGAAGGCCGTTAGCAAGCGGACTGAGGGGGAGTAAGGAGGATAGACGAGTGATGATGGTGATGGCTTCACCAGGGGCGGGTGAGATAATTGTGGGCCAGGAGGGACCGAGGGGAGGGCTGCGGACGACGTACCCCTTTCGCCAGGCGGCGGTGTGGCGGCGGGCTATTAAGAGAAAGCTACCAGATAGAAACAAAATGAAAAGCCGGTCGTCTATTAAAACAGTGGATAGAATGCAACAAAGCAGCCTTGAGAAGCGCTGGAGAGGCTGTCGTGAACCGACGGAGCTGGCAGCGTGCACCAAGCCTCCCGAGCAGACAGTCAAGCCTGCATTGGACGCGCGGTGGGTGTCAGTGTCGACGGAGGAGCGCCGAGGGCAGCGAAGTACTCAAGACGGGCAAGCAGAAAGGAAAAGAATAGAGAGGGAGGGTGAAGCGGCGTGGGTCGAGTGAAGAGCGCCCCGGTGTCTGAGAGGCCCCAAGTCAGGAGTTGAGGAAAGCGGGCTAGCGCCGCGCACGGGCCGGCCGCCTGTTTCTGTCCTGGTACCGCGAGGGCGGGTGGGCGAGCAGCAGCCAGGCGAGCAGGTGTTTGGCGTGCAATTGGCCGGGCCGCGCAGAGCAGCGCCGCTGAACCCCCAGCGGACATTGTCGTCGACGCTGGACGCCCGCTGGGCTCGTCCTCTGCGACTAACAGTGCGGCGCGCGCGTGGTGGGCTGCTGCTGGCCGCCAAGCTCCAGCTCCGCCAAGCCGCAGCGGCGGGAGCACATTATCGCATCTGGACGATCACTTACCCTGGGGATCAAGTGGGAGGCCAGGCGGATTACTGTGCCTTCCAGGCTAACACTCCGGTCTCCTGTCATGCCACTGCTTTGAGAAATGCTCCTCCGCCGCTATCAGTCCCGAGTGGCCCTCGACGAGAGCCTCGCAGAGAGAGGGGGGAGGGGGGGAGGCAGAGGCGCGTCTGATATCGAGCGCCGTCCCCCGCCGCACGTCAATCTCCATGTCGTCCGCCTGCCATGCGAAGGGCTCGATGATGCATAGCAGCGGGACACGGCAGCGTCCTCACGCCTGGCCGCTCGCCGTCACCGCCTGGACATTTTCGCCCATTCCGCGCGCCGACGCTCCAAGCAACGAGGATTCCGAGGCCCTGCAAGCTCGCCCGCATTCCGGGCGTCACAACACCACGCCCGCCTCGAGGCCTGCCGCTCCGCGATGGAGCGAGGCCGTGGGAAAGAACAAAGGGCAGTCGATGTTTCGTCTTAACGCGCGTGCAATACGAGGTGGCCCGCCTGCGCCCGTCGACGGACACGACGACGAGCACACTGAGCGAGTGGCCAGCGAGCTGGGGCGGCTGCTCTGCCTTGGTGGGGTTCACGCACAGCGGCCGCGGCTGAACTGGCAGGTTCGCGGGCGTGCGGGCTGGCGGGTTTGCAGACTCGCAGCAGCTGGTGGAATCTCTGCTCAGGATGGCGTCGACGGGCGGCGAAGGGCGGTGGGCATGCCGTGCATGCAGCGAAGCACACACAGTGATTCGACCAGGGCCACGGCAGCCGTGCAGCGATAAGGGTCAATCCGAGGGTCATGCTCGTGAAGCTCCAGTCCAAGCACACACAACACCACGGCCACTGTAAATACCCCGCCCTGCGCAACAGCGCCGCCCAGCGCGCCGCCCGTTCCACGCTCGTCTGCACCCCCCCAACCCCCAGCCCAGCCGTCTCGCCGCCAGTCCTCGCGCGCCCGCAGCGGATGGGGCTCCGTCTGCCAGCGAGATGCTGCAGGTCCACGGCCTGATCACGATTCACATGCGAGCCTGCCCCCGGCGAGCAGATGCGGCCAGGATGCCAAGGTCTGGGGAAATCAGGCCCGCAAGCGGCCACGGCGCTGGCCAGCAGGGAGATGACGCCTGTTTGATGTCCCCGGCGGGCAGGCACTGTGTGCACTGTGTAGTATGCATTCATCTTGCAGAGATTGCGAGACGCGTAGCGCTCCTGGGGAGAGAGAGCTGCAGCATCTGTACCGCCGGCTGCCAGTGTACAAACAACGCGTTGCACTTGTTTTTGTTCTGCCATCCCCGCTTTTTGCTGCAGACACGCCCCCAAGCCCTTGCAATGGCGCGAGCCGCCTCCTGTTTTAAACATATTCAGCCAATCATCGCCCGCCATGTCCGCCCATCGCACAGGGGCGCTCCTGCCTAGGGCTTGGGGCGCCGTCATCTCGACATGTTGGGAGTCTCCAGAAGGGGAGTCTCTCCACTCGACACCACAGCACCCCATCTCAGCTACCGAGCATTCGCACCTCTTTCCGGCGTCTTCACCGCTGATTGCTCAGCGCCTCGGTCTACGTCCAGTCGGCCTCCACCTGTTCTTTTGCGCCGCCAGCAAAGGGCACCCGAGCGGTTGATTTTCCACCCACCAAGGCCGTGGAACAGCACACGGATGAACCCTCCGTCCTAAACGTACCGCCGATCTGGTCCCCTCGCCGGCCTGCAGCCCTCAACCACTCCCGAGCCTTCAGTGCGTCTTCGCCGCCTCACGAGCACTAGGCCAACGACGCCTCCCGTAGTAGCGCGTGCCGTCCTCGCTCCAGATCTCTCGGCCGCCTCATCTACTTGAGGTCGCTCGCTGTGTGCTGTATGCTCGCTGTGTCGCTGTGTCGCTGTACAGTGCTCCGCTCTACTGCTAGCTCGACATGCAAAACCAGGGTCCTCTGTCAAGTAACCCTCGAATATCCAGTCTCCCGATCCTCGGAATGGCTCCGCTGGTCGAGCACCTGCCGAACCGAAATAGCCTCATCCGAGCACCATTTAGGTACCGTGTGCTGTTGCTCTACCGAGCGCCGACCTTGTCCTGCCCCTCATTTTATCACTCTCCTGATCATCACCTGGCGGAAAGTAGACTGCTCCTTCTCCGCCCTCTTCTTTTCCCTGCGGCTAAAGCGCGTTGAAGATTCGTCAAGGATACGCTGTCGACTACTTCCGCAGCTCGAGTGAACCACCATCGCAGAAGGGACGCGTCCGCCACACCACCAGCTGGCGAAGACATCGCGACCAGACCGCCACCAGTTCTCCGGCCCAAGTGACCGAGATCGATATGCAGTACTCTTTCTCTCCGTCTAGACCGCTCTTTTCTTCACTGCTACGCTACTGCTCTGCAAGATGCAGAATTACGGCCTCGCCTTCAGACGCAAAATTTCCTGAGATGAGGAGAAACCGTGATCTCCTTGCTTCAATGTCAGCTCCTTGGGTCCTAATGGCTGTTTGATCCCTTTAGACACGTCCAGCTCTCATCTGACGCCCTCTCCACAATTGCCACCCTCGTATCGACAGTTGTTTCGAAACGTGTGTTAGTATCGTGTCTCAGGGTAACTGGTTCACGATCAAGCCGTTACTAGCATCCCCACAGCCGTCTCCAATTGTCCTCAAGAACGGGCCAAGCGAGCGTTTCAGAGCTCCTGTGGCGCACACGCATCACGTCATACAGATCTTACAACCACACATTTCGTCCCCACTTTGAATCTCCTCCTTTCCGGATCCGCTAGAGCTTCCGGTCCGATTGGTACTCGATCGACCCTTTTCCGTAACCCTCTGGATCTCGGAGAAACCGCAGCTCAGCTTCCATAGATTTGGGACGGGGACTCTGCCTCAACACTAGCCACCAGTCTAACCGTCGTTACTACTCGTTGAACTATTGTACTTACGCAAGCACCGAGTTGGACCCAATCGGCGGGATATCATGTTCTAGGTCTTGGTCGCGACCATCCCAATCACATGCGCGTGATATGATAAAAAAATCCCTATCCAATAGACACGCCCCTCGACGGAGCCTCAGGTGGTATTGGACATTGCCGTGGAAATTCCCTCAATCTCAGCCCTGGCCCATAAAAGAGATCTCAAGAAGAGCACACCGCTCAGGAGGATTTGTCTACCCAACGCTGTTGCACGGCTTCATGAACGGTGTCGGTAGTCGCCTAATACATGGATACGTGTCACTGCTGTGTTTCTCTCCCCATCCAATCTTTGGACTATGGTCCCTTGAACGCCCCTCACTAGCGGTTCTTGTCTCCTCTGATGCTTGTCATCTCACACTTGTCGTCACGGTGCTACAGCCGCGCTGTCACTCCCTTGTGGCTTGACCTCGTCCTGAGACGTCCACGTAGTCCCACTTCGCTCTCCACTTCGGCCCAACGGTTCTTGGCTATGGGCTCGACGTTGAAATCGCAATTTCGCATCCGGTCACTAACTTGTTAATTTGTCTAGATGAGCTAGCTCTAGTAACTTCTAATATCACTATAAGGTCCCCAGATGTTCGAAACATCGAGACTTGAACGTAGCAAGACATCCATCCTTCATTGTGTTGCGCCAGCTGAAACCGACATCTCAGCCTAAGCCTTGACGTCGCCTTGTCTCGTATCCTTGGTCTAGATCTGGATATTGCGCATTTGCCTATTTCTATCAACGATGAGGTGGCATTTGGTATTGAAACCGGCATTCACTAGGCGACATAATTTCCTCGTCTGCGTGTCAAGTCATTCATTAGACTTGTAGCAGTCGTTGGGCATAGTGAGTATACTGTTGCATAAACGACGCGCTCATGTTCACATGAGTTGAGAATTAGGCCGGACTCCAAGTCTTGTCCCCTTCATTATTAACTCGGACCTCGGATGTGTCTCGTACATTCAGATGCAAATCATCCTATTCGTAGGTAGGCCTTTCTTATGTCATTCCACATCAGATGCACTGTGTTAGTAGCAACTAGCACAAATTCTTTAGTTAATCTAAGATGCATTCATGTTTCTGAGGGGGACTGGCTTCACTAGTCTTCGTTCATCCGAGACCAGAATTGTAGAATTGTAAAGTTGCGTGAGTCCACCCCATAAAAGGCCTCACGTCACTCTTTTTATTTCTCCATACAGACCATCCGTTCTCGCATCGCTGGTGACTCCCCTCACTCTACCACGTTCCGCCCAAACAACTTCCCCAACTTCTCCGCCCTCTCCACCTTCTCCTTCAGGTTGTTAATAAGCTGCTCCACAAGCATTTTCTCGCTTGTCTCAAGAGTGTCCTGCAGAGATTGGGCTGTTGCAAGCTTGTCTTTCATTGTTGAGGTGTGCTGTCCAAGTCTAGCAGCACTGTGACCCACACTGGTTCTTGTACTCAAATAAAGATAGTCAATAACTGGGGTAAGGCCTGAAGCTTGTTCCGGAGACGCATGCTCGGCATCGAGAAGGACATCGTTGATGCATTCGATTGCTTGCTTGATTTCAAAGCACTTTTCGGCAGTGGAAAGCCTTCCAATGTCGAGATTGATCTCCTCTGACAGTACAGTCAGCAATAAGTCTGTCTCAAAAAGAATCTATCACAAAGATGTGCCCACCCTCAGCAGCACGAACGTGCGGCAATGCATAGCTCGCAAATTCGTTATGAGTCCAACTTCTGTTCCAGATTTCTTCTGGCAGCGCATCTAGGAAAGTGATGAAATCGAGCGGCGACTTGTTGTTCATCATGTATTTGCCGTAGGCATGACATGCCCATGACCATTGCCTCTCATTCAGCCTTTCAGTCCGTCGTTGTTTGGGGGTTGGAACTGGGTCCGGACTGGAGTCAACGACTCTCTTCCGCTTGGTAGACATGACGTTGGTGTTGTCTAATAGTACAGTTCAGCGCCCTTTTCTTTTCCTATTTTGGTCTTCCGCAGGCTGGAACATTCTTACCCGCTTGTTTCTTGGCTGCGTCTCGCTTCTTGTTCACCATGTTGCGATCTGGCGTGAAGTAACGGTTGCTGTTTGGTATAGAAGTGAGGAAGGTAGACGTTTGAGCGATAGATATAGTCCAAGCTCACGAAACGTGGGCGGGATTTCTCTCGCACCCGAGCAAGGGTAGTTCTCATTGATGCCCACTGCTCTCTCACTTCGATGTATGCAGTTCTGCGCCGTGATTGACCTGCCGGATTATGTCGAGGGAATACAAATTATTAGCTGTGAAATAAGGAGAGAGAACAGCGTCGTACTTTTGGTAGTTTACTCGTTGACCGTGGACTCTCTACGTAAAGTTGGAAGCTTTGTGTTGCATCTACTATGACCAGTTTAGTATCAACTTCCCTCAACCCCGTGTCTTCCCACGTTGGTAGTCCATCCCATGGTAAAGACTAGCAGTGGGAGTATTGCCGACTATGCGATGATCATAGACGCTCGAAAAGGCGAGGTAGGAGATGCGAAATCGTACATCACAATCGGCATGCTTATTACAAAGAGTGCGAGTGGACAGATGAATAACGAATGAACCAAGACTTTCAAATTCAGCACACCAACACTCCTCAATGTATACACAACCGTATCTACACCCCCCTCCCCCCTATCAAACACGCACCCAAGAAACCCCCACCCCCCTCCCTATCCCCTCACTCGTCCTCAGCAAAAAACCC
>MU002493.1:0-11828 GCA_010093585.1 Melanomma pulvis-pyrius CBS 109.77
CCCCCCCAACCCTGCGTAACTCGCATCGGAAATAGCACAGAAATAGGACGAAACTCGGTCAATCTCTCTTCCCATCGGCAAACCCTGCCGCCTCCCTCGACTTGCGTTGCCGATTCTGAAACGCCTCACAGCGGGAGACCAAACGTCCAAGCTTGGCGTCAGCAAACGTCGTACGATGCAGCGGGACAGCTTTAATTCTTCTTCCTGTTTATCACCCGCACAACCAGGGTGGCCTATACTCCCCCAACTACAGGTAGCTTCCAGTTGGCCCTGTATTACCAAACAGGAAGGAAGTCAGCCTGACAATACATGCAACAAGACGGGACGACAGCATGCAGGGGCAGCTACTGGAGCTAAGCTCTCCGATCGATCGTGCAATCGCAGAAGAGCGATGTGGAAATTTGGCATGATCCCAAAGCAGAGATTCCCTCGTAGCGCGTGTCTTAAGCTGGGGAACCGGGGTACGCTTTCGGGAGCCCATTGTTTGCCTATCTGACCACATCCGTAACCGTACATACTCACCCAAACAGGGCGTCGTGCTCAGGATTGCGAGTTCGCTCAGCTGCCTGAGATGAGTACATCGTGATTCGTGGCGATCCGAAGCCGACGCCTCCGAAGCGCAATCGGGGACGGGTATGGACACGCTACCCTCCGTGTCGAGCGGGGTTAAAAAGCCGTGCTTTGCCAGCAGCAGGCAGGAGAAGCCGTGCTGGACCACGCACTCTTAATCAATAAACCTCGAGCCTTATGGCTTTTTACACACGTTCGATCTTGGAAACTGGAGTGAATAATGTGGGGCATCTCCGCACAAGTGTGGGGCATGCTTGGTGTTGAAGTTGTTTGAGCTGCGAACACTGCGCATATACGAGGGTCGCAATATAATAAAGCCCTGGCCGAGGCATCTCCCGGCAGGACGACTTGTTAAAGTCTTTTTCTCCAGGAATTACTTGCCAGGTGGCAGGCCTGTTCCTTGTCATAGCTCCTTGCAGGATATATGTATAGAGTTATTGACCCCCCTGTCGGATTCATACCATCTGAGCCGGCAGGATGTCGTGCTGATGTCAGTGGGGAACTATAGACTCCGCGAGGTACCTAATTATACAGTGTTGTTGGGTACTCCGTGCTCCGCACTGTCGGGCTTGATAGGAAAACAAGAGATCGAATGACAAGCTGGAGCGTGTTGTGGACGATCGTTGTTGTGCCTCCCAAGATGACGGCGCATACTGAGCAACCGTCTAAGAAACATGTCAAGGACCCGGGATGAAACAAGCAAATCCCTCGCGGTGACACGACGTGTGAATGCTACGTCGAGTCGAGGGTCAAGCCTCTCACTATGATCAGCTTTCACTTTTGTGTCGGAGCAGGACACCTATTTAGCCTACATCGACTCCGACGGCGGACCCAAAGAAACCCAGGATCTTGATTGATCTTGAAGCTTAATACATACCTCGTGGTCCTGACGTGCAGCCTGGGGATGCAGAGCATAACAACCGTGCTGTATGTACCCCACCCGGATGATATCAACTACTCTCGACCTCGAGCAATGCTCCGGCGGGCTCCACCAGGCCAGGAGACTTGTCACCTGTCGAGAACTGCCATTGTGGTGCCCGAGGCCAAGCGGCAGACGTCCTTACCGTGACCTTACCGTGACCTTGCGTAGCAAGCTGTGCTCGAATCGCTCTGACTAGCATGAAACACGACATTTGCGGCCGTCGCGTGGCAATGACAGACCAAGGATCCAGCAAGTGAACGGAGATGTCTCGTTCGCCTTCCTTCGGTACATTGCCCTATAGCGTTATAGTGATCTGACAAGACATGGGCGCCACCGGAAAGCTATCCGCAAAGGATGGGTCGAATGACGGACTGGAGGCAGAGAGGATGCCCTTGCGTGGTAGAACAGGTTTTTGCAGTGGGAGTGAAACGTCTACGTAGAAATGATGAGAGTCAGCAAAGGCCCCGTTGGTGACCCAAATTGTGGAGGGGGGTTTGAAAGGATCGTGTGGCGCGCGACGTGCTGCGCGACGGCATTGTAGAACGCGTGGCACGGAGCGCTTCGCTTTGGATCTCATCGAAATCGGGTGCGTGCAGGGAGATGTCGGTTAGGCAGGCCACGGATTTAGATTCGGAGGACATGGATGGCGGACTAGCAATTGAAGCTCGTCGTGGCGTTACGCAGGCTCTCGCTATGCTGGAAGCGCAGTGGCCTTGGAAGCTTGTTCGACGTTGCAAGCCACCGATCGTGCTGCGGCGGAATGCCGTCCACGGTGCGGTGTGCGGCTTGGTGCAACGCCGTGTGAAGAAGCAGCAAAATCAAGCGAACGTACAGTTGAGCGATTTCCAAGGTGTGTGGCCGCGATGCAGCACCATGGATGATGCCTGCTTGGGATTCGCTACATGCACAGCAACCGATGGCGCATCACGCATACTGTCGTTGCGCCTCTGCATGCGATGCGGGCCAGCCGGAAAGACGAATTTGGGAGTTTTGTGATTTGGCAGGCAGCTGAGAAATACCGAAGGGGACGGCCAAGCACAGGCGTAGTGGGAAATACGGTGGCTTGGAGGGCGGCGATTGGAGGGGTTTTACACGCATAGCGGTCGGAACTCGGGGCCTCGAGGCAATCGAATCGCGATATGAAGCTTGCCGATAGCGTGGAGGCGTGGATGATGGATCCCTGGACCAGGTTCGGTGCTCACGCCGCTGTTGACGGCGGCGCGACGCCGCGGTCGGGGTGCAGCCAGGTCAGGGTGCAGCTCGGGGTGCAGTCAGGGTGCAGTCAGGGTGCAGTCGGGGCGCAACCACGGTGCGTGTTGGGGCAGCAGAACCACGGGGCGGCACTGAACACGTGGAGAGCGAGGCGACGCAGCTGAGGGCGGCGAGCAGAGCACAGTAGACAGCGGACAGTGGGCAGTGGACAGTGGACAGTAGAGCGGTTTGGCGCAGCGGTAGCCGAGCCCGTACTTGTTAGATGGCGATGTGCGCCACCGCGTCGGGACAGCGAAGAGCGGTGGGATGGGGCCCCCGTGCGGACTGAAGGTGGCCTGATGGGTGCATGGGATGCTGAGTCGCGCGCGGAGGGCCTCGAGAAGATTCTGGGCGGCTTCGCTGGTGGTCGCTGGGGGTCGCTGGGGGTCGCTGGGGGTGGCCGCTGAGCGTTGGAGGCCCAGGGCGCCTGAGATTGGGCGGGCCAACGCCCGCCCGCCCCCGCCGGCTCACCACCACAGGCTCACAGCTGATCGCGCCGGCGCCGATTCAAGAACCCTGAATCTGGGAGGTGGTGAGCACACGGGGGCGGCAGATAGCAGCGGCGGCCGGACGGCAATCTGGCGGCGACAGTCCAGCTCCGCCGCGTGCCGGCTGGCCTGGTCTGGGGAGCGCAGGCGGGCGACATTCACTGAGGGCCGCCAAGCGCGGGCCTGCGGTTGACAGGATGTGACGAGCTGGGCACCTGGTCGCACCATGCAGCCAGCCCCCCCGGCCGCTGGCCCACGACCCCATCCACGACCCCATCGATCGAATCGCTGACGGGTCTCTGCGTCGTGCGATTATTCGATCCACGCCGTCGGGCCCGCGCCGGCAGGAGGCTGCGATGGCCTCGCGCGCTGGGCCACGGCCGCTCTGCTCCCCCCCCCAGCGCGACGCCCGCAAGACGGCGGCGGCGGCGGCCAGGCGCTGTCGACGGCACCGCAGCAGCGGCGGCGCGCGCGCTGGGGCGTGCGAGTGCTGCCCGAGGCGGCCAGGGCGGCCCAGAGTGCGGGTTGGCGGGCGATCGTGCTGCCGAGTCGCCGCGTTGGGGGAGGCGACAGATGAGAGATCGATTCACTCAGGCCCGGCACGGTCGAGGCGGCACGGAAGCGACGCGACGCTGCCATCCTGGTCGCTGCCTGTCCGCTTCGGCCCATGCTGGCCGTCCCAAAGAGGCCATGCTGCGCCTGTGGCAGCAGCGAGCATGGCCCCGGCCGCCGCATCCTGGCCTCCTCGTCACCACATCCAGCAAGCAGCCCTCGCTCGTCCCACCCGCTGCGTCGACAACGACTCGCCGGCGAGGAGCCAGGAGCCCTGTCGGCTGCCATCTCCGATCGCTCGCTGCCTTGGACTGCTCTGCTCCCCTCAGACATCACGGGACCCGCTGCTCAAACCGCCCTCGTCCATGTCGCACCTGTCGAACCCTCCATCGCACCTCATCCGCCCATCCTCGCCCCGCCCGCGCTCCCCGAGCTCCTCCACGCCGTCCGCCCGCGCGCGCAGCGCCGCCAGCTCCCCAGAACCCGTCCATTGAGCCCGCCGACGAGCTCCTCGCCGCCGCCGCCCTATACACTCCTCCCCAAGTCTCGACTCGGACCACCACGCAAACCACCTCCCAGCTCTCCCTTCGAACCACCCCCCCAGCTGGCGTTCAACCGCCATTCAACGCCCATTCCACACCCGCGCACCGAGAAACCGCGCCCTGGGGTCGGCCTTGCACCACCGCTGCAGTCTGGGGTGCCGTGAGCGGGTTGGCACATAAGTCTGCGGGACTCGCGGTCGCATCACCGCAGCTGTCGCCCTCCTTCCCGACCACCTCGCAGAACGTGAGCGCCCCGAGTGGGCTTCCTCGCCATGGAAACACTGGATGCCGCCAGCAGGCACAGGTCCGTGTTTGTCCCCTCCCCGCCCCATCTTGTGCTGCTCCCATGCCCGCGCCGTACTAACTGGCTCGCAGCGTCGGTCTACCTTCGATAAACCACCTAGACTCCGACAAAATCAAGCGAGAAGAGGTGGAGTATCAGAGAAAACACTCGGCAGCCGCCATGGTCAGCCCGTCGCACCCTTTCACTGCACTGCCGCAAGCCTACAGCAATCACCAATCGTTGGGCGCCAGCACATTCTCGGGCCCGCTCGGGGGCTTGCTCTCTCCGCCAGAGTCCCGCCGTACGTCTGGCGATGAGAAGGAGCAGCAGCGGCCGACGCGGCAGTCGCTGCCGTCGATACATGAGGCCCTGGGAACCGAGCAACCGCTGTCATATCCAGCCCCCCCTCCGTCCGCCCCGGTCTCGGCCTCACAGCCATATCTTCCGCGGTCAACGACTGTTTCTCCGTCAGACACCCGCTCACGAAACTTCTCCGCCGACCTCCACGCCAACCAAGGCCCGCTCAATCCCTACTCACAGCCAC
Source organism: Melanomma pulvis-pyrius CBS 109.77 (assembly GCA_010093585.1). Classification (NCBI taxonomy): domain Eukaryota; kingdom Fungi; phylum Ascomycota; class Dothideomycetes; order Pleosporales; family Melanommataceae; genus Melanomma; species Melanomma pulvis-pyrius. Next base: position 5,153 of record MU002493.1, read on the forward strand.
ATCCGCGGAGCCCGTTCATGGGCACACCGACTTCCACAGCACCTCCTCCTCCACCACCACCACCACCACCGCCGCCGCCTCCCCAGTCTCAGACAGACTCACTCCCGCGGCCGTCGTTTTCGGAACAACGCCCCTCGTTCGCAGATTCACGGCCGACCTTCTCAGAACAGCGGCCTGCGTTTCCCGAATCACGATCTTCGTACTCATCAAACCAACACAACCCAAAACTTCCAACACTCCATCCCCTCCGAACGACACAGTCGCCCCCTGCAGGATCCTCTCGCCCATATTCCTCATACCCACCGCAGCCGTCGTCAGCGTACGAATCGTCAGCCCCGCACTCAGCCGGACCCATGAACCCCAATTATGGCTACCCGCAATATCCGTCCAACTACCCCATGTCGGCTCCTGCCCCCAGCGCCCCAAACTCGGGGTATCCTCATTCAGCAGCGACTTACTCTGCGCCCCCTCGATACCCGCCTCCCTCGTGGCGATCTGACAACTCCGAACTGGCTCGCATGGAAGACAAGAAAAGGGGAGAACCTGGCTTCGCTATGGGCGCGTCGGTGAAACGTCACCTCGATAGTTTTGATCTGGAAGCATCACTCAACGAGGTATGTGTTTCTAACCAAGTGTAAAAGTGATTGTGCTAACAACCACAGATGGCCGAAGGCTCTGGCCGCATCATCGAATTCTCCAAGGTGTACCGACAGCGATCGCACGACACCCAGCGAAGTGGCATGACCTCGCAGTCCATGCCCAAGCTACAAGAGATGGACGAAATGATAACGCTCAGTGAGAATATCCAACTTTCATTGCAGCGCATGCGGCAAGTAGTTTTCTACCAGCAGCAAGCCAACTTCGTGGAACCGCCTCAAGATCCGCGGTATCGGCCAATAACCGCATACGACCACGATGGTTCGAACGCTTACGTCGACGATCTCAAGGGCGGTGGCGGTTTTGCGGGCGCTGACCCCAAGAAGCGGCGAGGAGTAAGCTTCCCCGTCTCTGAGCTGAACGCCTCTAACCGCAAAACACAGCGCGCCGCTCCGCCCGGAAGGTGTCACAGCTGCAATCGGGCTGAAACCCCAGAATGGCGCCGCGGCCCGGATGGAGCAAGAACGCTGTGCAATGCTTGCGGTCTACGTAAGTCAACCTGGTTCTTGTTTCTCCCTGTTTACTCACTCTGTCTAGACTACGCCAAGTTGACTCGCAAAATGGGCGGCAAGCAGGCTATGACCAGTTCAAATCTCCGACCCAAGTCGCTTGACCAAGGATCACCCGGGGGATAGCATGGTCACATCCGAACAACAAACCATACCCACCACCACCACCGATTTCACGACATTTTATTCCCGGAGCACGTTTCTTCGAACAACTGAAACCACCCAAAAGTCATTATCACCCCACTTCGACTTCCTATCGAAATATATACATATCAGCGGACACATACGACATCAGTTCTTTCTTGGATCTACGCACTCCCCGACGTAACTATACTTCATCATGCGGACTTGTGCAACAAATCGGATCAAATCTCTTTTCGACCGGAGCTCTAGGCGCAGGAAACATCAATATTGCATTATCGGGACGGATCACTACATTTTGGAATGAGCCTGTCTTATTAGAGACAGAGCTCCATAAATTTTAATCTTGGGCACGGTATTTTCGTGGTTGTGTGCGATACACATGTCTCATTTTTGTTCCATCAATGGGCTGTTCAACAAGGAGTATTTGCATCATTTTACGCTTCACTATCTGGATTGGGTTCCGTTCTTTTTATTGTCATTATACCAGCAACAGTTGCATTTTGGCACACGCTCAGGGGGGCTATCAGGCCCTTAGCTTGGTGACGGCGTTCTTTTGTACTCCATTTCTTTTGTTTGGCGGATCGCGATCACGATCACCACCTGGCTGGCGTTTGGTGTGCGGGGCAACCTCGTCAGCGGATAGAGGATTATGGACCCTAGCTCTTCTGTACGACCTTGCACGCTTCCTTGGAAGTGTATGAAAGTGCTGGCAGTTTGAAGGAGTGGGCTGCGGGGATATTGGCAAGGCTACCAGGCGTAGGGAAGACAAAAAGCTATTCAATCAATCTATTGCAGATGATATTCAGTCGAGTTCAACATTCGTCATTTGCCGCTTGGGCATTGCTGCAAACTCTTCTCGGAACGGTTGGGTTACCGTGTCTCGCTCTACATTTCCTAATTGGCACAGCACACAAGCCTCCCCTCCACAGCGTCTCAGATCTACGCGGGCCGGTACTGATATAGACCTGCAGCACAGAGATGATGTTGTCCCACCGATGTCGCATCTGGCTATCACCTGTCGGACAGCCATTCGGGAGGGTAGCACCCTGCTTCCTTTGCCAGTGGTTTGGGCGTCGTGCCACCCGGGGAATATGCAGGCCGCCCGATCCAGCGCCGACGACGATAACTTTGTCAGTTGCACTCAATAGTGGTGGCTGCTGCGGCCGCCCACTTGCGTAGTGTGATGACTTTGATTGAGCATCGAGGTACGCCTGGGGGCAGCCGACGCTGCTACGAGAGTGAGCCGTACCAATATTGCGGTGGTTGTCCTAGCGCGAGCAAGTGAGGCTTTGGCTTCGTCTACCAATTCGACTCGTCTTTCGCAGTCACAGCCGCAGTCGGTGCAAGCCCACGCCGCGGCTATCCGCCGCCAAAAAAGACGTATCCATTCTTCTCTGCAGGCGACAGATGTCAGGCCACAACGGGCCGCGCTCAACGGCGTCGAGACGAGCCGTCCCACCAACCATTTGTCGTCGCGATGGCGAATGCAGCGGGCTTCCAAGAGCGTATGCAGTGGTCTCCACTCCACAGTGGCATTGCTTTTTCGCGGCCCCTCAGTGCAGCGGCGGCACGTGGACCAGGCGAGGTGGCACAGGTGTTTAGGTGCTGAGTATACAGCTTTGGCTGTGTCGCCAGACGTGCTGTCAATGTTCCCGAGCCATGTCGTGCGCCGTCCAGGTAGAATGTGGAGTTGGTGTGTCGTCGGCCGGGAAAAATGCGTCACCGAGCCAGCGTCATCGGCGGCAGCAGGGTTTGCCCTTCTCGGAAACGCTTAAGGTTTCCTCGCAGCCCAGGCCATTAATAATCAACCCTACCACATTCTCGTCTACATAGGTGGTGCAGTGTCGGCAACTGCACCTCTCTGCTCCTCAATCACACCGATCAGAGAGTTTCCACTTGGACACCCACGGCTCTGCACCTTGGGAAAAGCTGCTGCCCTGCGTGCATCGAGGCCCGCTAAAGCTAGATATCTGTCGTGCTCCCCGACCATCTCTCCACTACCTCGCCGTGCTTGGGCCTACACGCCACTTGAACGCCTGTCTAGATCACTCGTATAGCCCAATCTAGACTGAACGAGAACCCGTGCTGCACGGGTCCGACTGGGAATGGGGCTGCTGTGAGACGTGCACAACTGCATGTCAATTTCTTTTGCTAACTGTATACAAGGGCAATTGGAACTCCGCTTGAGTGGTCAGAGGCCAAAAAGGTCTCGAGCCATGTCCGATCTTGGGGCATAGAAGTAGGTTTGGCGCTATGTCCAAAGCAGGAGATCAGCAGTAACACGGCCTGCAGCAACTTCTTGCCATTTGGCGGAACGCCAAAGGAAAAGAGAGGGACGCCCTTCTCTGGGGCGATGAGGTCAGATCCGCTCCGACCTGTGCATGGAATGGCAACTGATCGAAATGCTAGGTGGAGTATCTCGTGGTGTGCTACGACCAGGACAACCGCAAGGTCCGGCTTTCGCTGCGACAGGCGGACATTCTAGCGGCATTGGCCAATGACGAGAAGCTGCTGAAGCAAGGTGGAGGTGTCCCAGACGTTCAAAGGGGCCCCGTCAAGTGAGATAGCAAGACCTCCAGAACCTCCCTATATTGACACGTACAGAGAAACTGAGACCACGGCGCCCGTCTTCCATCCCGAGTTTGGGAGATTCATGCTCGAAGCGACGCCAGGGAAGCCGTGGGGCATAGGGTTCAAAGACCTTCTTGACGTCGAGCCGAACATGAAGTGGAGGTAACATGCTTCCGCTAATTATTGCCCGATCCGGCGCTGATGCATTCACTCTGCAGACGTACCATAGCCAAGGACCACATGGCGAAGGAAGAGTACCCAATCACGCTGACGACGTTTCCTCGTCTCGGAACACCAGATTGCACCGTGCCTTCGTACCTCGTGTCTGGGCCGAAGCTTCGGTCACAGTTTGTCCCTGACGAGATTGCCAATCCCCATATCCGATTCCCGACTCTAGCGGCCAATATCCGCTCGCGAAGAGGCAGGAAAGTCGAGATCAATGTGCCAGTCTTCAGAGACGAGAAGACGCAGTGGCCGTTCAAGGACCCTACTGTCAACTATGACCTCCACCAGTGGCCCGAGGACGACGACGTCCGCAATGGCGCCGCAAAGGAGAACCACATCTACATGGACGCCATGGCCTTCGGTATGGGGAGTTGTTGCTTGCAGATAACGTTCCAGGCGAAGAACATTGAAGAGGGACGCAAGATGTATGACCAGCTCAGCCCGCTGGGACCGATTCTTCTCGCGCTGACGGCGGCAACCCCCATCTACAAGGGCTTCCTTGCCGACACCGACGTCCGCTGGAACCAGATCAGCAGAGCTGTCGACGACCGAACTCCCGAAGAACTGGGCGAGAAGGTATACATGATGAGTCTACACAGCACCCTCGTTGCTAATCCAACCGCAGCCCCTCGAGAACGACCGCTGGCGCCTCCCAAAGTCCCGCTATGCCTCAAACTCGACCTACATCTCGCAAGACTCCCGCCTCCGCCCCGAATACCTCGACCCAGACCTGGTCTTCGACGCAGACCTCAAGCAACGCCTACTCGACGGGGGCATGGACAATCTCCTCGCTACGCACTTTGCCCACCTCTTCATCCGGGACCCGATCGTCGTCTTTGCCGAAGACCTGCAAGAACTGGACCTCACCAAAGCCGACCACTTTGAGAACCTCCAGTCGACAAACTGGCAGCACATGCGCTTCAAGCCGCCGCCCCCGGGCACCGACATGGGGTGGCGCGTCGAGTTCCGGCCCATGGAGATCCAAATCACCGACTTCGAGAATGCGGCCTTCTCCATCTTCATCGTGCTCATCACGCGCGCCATCCTCAGCTACGACCTCAACTTCTACATCCCGATCGCCAAGGTCAGCGACAACATGGAGACGGCGCACATCCGCGACGCTGTCTCGACCCAGACCTTTTGGTTCCGGAAGGACCCGTTCAGCCCGCGCCCAAGGGCCAGCGCCAACAGCGGGGCCGCGACGCCCGTCGAGAGCAGCAGGCCGTCAACGCCGTTCGGCCCCGTCGAAGACGAGTTCGAACGCATGACCATCAACGACATCATCAACGGACAGACATCGTCGTCGTCATCATCAGGCGAGGGCTTCCCCGGCCTGATCCCCCTCGTCGAGTCGTATCTCAACAGCATGAACGTCGACGTCGAGACGCGCTGCGAGCTGGCGCGGTACCTGGATCTTATCCGCAGGCGGGCCGACGGCACGCTCTGGACGGCTGCGAAGTGGATCCGGCATTTCGTGCTGCGCCATGAGGGGTACAACAAGGACAGTGTAGTCGGGGAGGACGTGCAGTTCGATCTTGTCGCGGCCGTCGAACGGATCACCAAGGCGGAGGGGAGGGATGGGCTCGGGGTTGAGATGCTGGGGAGGAGGAGGTAGGGGGTTTGTGTTGCGTGGGCTTCTGGGTTTTAGACGGTGGGGGGAGGCTGGCTGGTTGGCTGGCATGCTTGCTTGCATATCATATCATATCATTTCTTCGTTTGGTCTGGGATGCATGTCTGGTTGAGGATCGAGTGGATGGTGGGGACACGGCTTCTGGCATTTAGCATCCATAGCACCTGAAAGAGAAACACATGGTTTTCCGAATCTTGGTTTGAACCCCGCGGGTTTTTCCATTTCTCGTCCGGTCCACCCTGGATGCGTGGTATGAGGAGTGCCTATCCTACATCGCGACCCTCGTGTTCGTCTCCACTCCACTCTTCTCTCCTTTCTCTCAAGCGTCTAGTGATTTGTATCCCGCCTCATCCGGCTCCACAGACCACGCCCCCACCCCTCAGCAACGAATTTCACAAGCCACTCTTGCCACTGGGTTCATATGCCGGCGAGCGCGTGACAAACTCGGCATGGCACCCACCACCGCCGCAGTACCACCCCTTGGACCAAACACACCCACCACCCGCCAAACAACCCCCCATCTCCCTCACCGTCCGTCCGTCCCTACCACCACCACCCCCCTCATCCCCATCCCCGCCCCGGCCTCAATCCAACATACCATCATCCCATCCCACTACCACCCACGTACCTCACGTCCCATCGCCGCCCCCCGCATAGCATGCTTCAGCGTCCCACAACCACATCTCTATCGTGCCCTCGTGCGGCTTTCCTAGTCCGCCGGCGCAGAACGTAGGGTCGCGCGATAGGAGAAGCGGGCGTCGGCCTCGACCTCGACCTCGGGTTGTAACGTAGCTGGGCTATCGAAGGGAAGGAAGGGGAAGGGGAAGGAGGTACGTCATAATGATAGTACGGGCGCAGCGATGGATGTAGAAGCGGGTGAGTGGGTGGGTGTGTGTGTGGCTTGTGGATCGGGGTCGCTCTAGGCCGTGTCGAGGCTTCG
>MU002494.1:0-11827 GCA_010093585.1 Melanomma pulvis-pyrius CBS 109.77
GGGCGAGGGCGTGGGTGGGCCTTGGGTCTATGGAGGAGGGTCGACTTCTCTTCCCCGCGACAGCAACGGGACCGTTCTGCGGCGCCCACCACAGCAACTCGCGGCACGCGGCAGCGCGTCGCAGCAGGCACAGCGCGATGCGACACGGGCAGGACAGGCGCGGCGGCGACGGGCGAGGCTGCCGTTTGTTGGAGGCGGCCCAGTACACGCAGCAGTGGGAGGGAGGGTGAGTGCGTGCTGGGGGCACCGGGGCATCACAGTACATAGGACATAGTACATAGCGCACATAGTACACATATCGTCGCGCCGCAGCTTTGCACTCCGCCGCCGCCGCCGGCAACACGGCGCTGCAATTGCGCTCAATTCGGCCGTCTCTGCATCTCGTTCTGTCCGTTCCATGGAGGCCGCCTGCACCAGCCTGCACGCCCACCGGTGCGGGCGGCGGCCCTCACGTGATTCTTGGCATTCGCCCGGCGTCGGGGCTCTTGCACCATCCATCTCCGCATCATCTTCGACCTCGACCTCGTCCTCCCCCATCCCACCAACCTCCCCCCCACCCCGCCCCCGCCCACGTCGCTCTCCAGCTCCATTCGGAAGCCCTTCATTTCAGTCCCTCGACAGTCGCCAAAGTATGAGTCGCAGCGGAAAGCTTGCCCCCGAAGTGAATAGGTGAGTCGGCCCCAGTCTTTGTCCTGCTCAACGGCCCGCCTGTCGCCGCGACCGTCCGCACGACCTCCGCTAACACATGTCTTATGTACAGAGCTCTATTCGTAAAGAACCTGAGGTTGGCCTGCCGCGGAAAATCACTTGCAATTGCCTTCTGACTCTGTGCGCAGCTTCAACGTCACGCCAGAAGAACTCTTCGATCTCTTCGGCAAGTTCGGCCCCGTGCGGTATGTCTCATCCTCCTTCCACCAGCTCTCGCCTGTTCGAGCTCGGCTTTTCTTGCGCTCCATGTACTGACGGGCCCCAGCCAAATCCGCCAGGGCATTGCCGCCAACACCAAGGGCACGGCGTTCGTTGTCTATGAGGACGTAATGGATGCGAAGCAGGCTTGCGATAAGCTCAATGGCTTCAACTTTCAGAATCGCTATCTCGTCGGTATGGCCGCATCGCATTTCCACCACTATAGGAAAGACCGCTGATGGATTTGGCAGTATTATACCATCAACCCGAAAAGATGGTGAAAGCCGCAAACGACCTCGCAGAGCGCCAGCAGAATCTAGAAAACCTCAAGCGCCAGCACGGTATCGATTAGCATGAGGCGAGGCCCACGGAGAAGGACAATGTGCGGGAGAGGAGTAATATCACATCTCCTGTGGGCCTCACAAGTGTACAACCACCAAGTACTTCGAGCGGTGGGACGCGCACCCCAACGACAAGCTCGAATAGGACGGAGAAGCCTAGCGCCGTCTCAACCTCCAAGAAATGCCGGAATTGTGACTGGCGGAGCCTCAAGGCGTTATGGTCTCGATTACATGGATTGGCGTTAAAGAGGTCATGAGACGACCAAAGATGAAGGATTGGTGAACTTTCGTCTCAACATTGCTTTGGTTTTTTATGGCAGCATGGAGTGAATGGCTTTCAAAGGCGAAACGCCTGACTCGGATTGTGGAACTTTACGGACTCTAACCACTTTTACACCGGCACTGAGTAGGACCTGGCTACAGTCGATGGTTCTACACCAACGATTAATTCATTACATTTGATTCTGGACTCGGACCAAGATTCTAACCATGTGCATGAACTCTGACACAGGTGCTCCATGTACATTGTGTACAGCTGACACCACGCTCCAGGGAACTTTCTAGTAGCTGCTCCACTCTGATTTCTACTGATGATGATAGGGCCGCGAAAACTTATCTTATCAAACGGGACATTTACACGTGGTTCTATCCAGCGTCTTCTAATAGGCCAGTTTTTCATCGGACAAACGTACTCCACAAACCACGAATCATTAAAAAGAGGTATCACGGGACTCTAAGTACAAACTCACTCTGACAAGTATCATATTTGGGAATACCACGACACTACACGACTTCTCATCCGACATTAATCAGAATAGCGCCGCCTAAAATGGAGCATTTTGTTAACACCGTTAACAATATAAAGGCCCTATATTCGACATCTTCCTATGTATTAAAAGTCGTCTCAAGGACACACTCACTGAATATAGTGAATCTTCACATCCGGTTCGAGAGTCCCGCCATCCTTCTGTGCGCCGGCGGTGGGTTGGGAAGGAGGATCCCACCATCTCCTAAACCACCGCCACAGAACTGGAAGACTGTGTCGTCGAATAGCCGCACTAGACTGGCCACGACCACCATCTTTCTTCATATTAAGAGACAATGGTCCGGTTGTTCCTATATTTTGAGGAATTTTCATTGCTGTTGGCGTTGGCGTTGGCGTTACTGCCGCCGCCGTACTAGGAGACTCCAAAGCCCTTTTGCCACGTTGAGGCTTAGGAACCGGCTTCGCCCACCATATCTTAGACCACCCAGGTGGAGACGGCTGACTGTAGCGAGATATAGTGGTGCTGACCTCACCACTACCACCAATCTTCTTGCCGCTTTTCTTGCCACCTCCGATCACTTTCTTGCCTCCGTCTTTCTCGCGGTCTGGGGATATGGACGCTGTGGTTGCCGTTGGGGTGCGCGGAACCTTTGTAGCCTTGCTATAGTGACTAGAGACAGTGATTTCTTCTGCACTTGGGGTTCTCTTCTGGTTCTCAGCCCCGGCCCACATACCTCCATTCTCCTCGGAGCTTCCGTACCTCCAGGTAGGCCGGTCTAGTTTCGAGGAAGGGGTCCAGTATAGCGGGATGTAGGAGCCCTCTAAGAGTGTAGCATAACGGAAGGGCCTTTTGTTATCTTTATCCTGTGGAATTCCTGGTGGAGCTAGGCTTGAAGTCACTGCTACAAGCGGATTTGGCAAACGTAGTATCTTACTCGGGAGTCCTACCACTACATCATCTGCGGAGGATGGACTAGATGTCTCCGCAGCCGTTTTATAGAAGACTTCATCTGTTTTGGTGGTGGGCTTGCTGTCATCGTCCGTGTGTGTGGCTTCTGGGGCGTCTGGCACTGCCGTTGCATACGTTATGTGGGCCATCGAGTGTGGACATGTCGTTGTAAGTAAATTATTCTCATTCGTTACCGTTACATCCTGAAGAGTAGTTGTGCGGCTCACCGAACTACTGGTCTCCAAGAGAGATACCGTGGGATATACGAGGCTGTGTGATTTAGGCCAGCCAGTCAAGATACCAAGAATACTCTTCGTTATGGATATCCTGCGATTTTCAGGAGCGGATCATGATAGGAAAGGTGGATACTTGCGGTGAGTCCGATGAGTAGACTAGTACTGTCTCTGTCTTAGTGATGGTAGTAGTAAGTGCGACATCTTCATCATAGGCTAATGCTACCCTAAGAAAGAAGGGGAAAGTAAGGAGAGGAATACGCATATCGATGACAGAATTTGAGAAGCCCAAGTTTAATGGACAAGTATATACGGCCAGCGAAAGCTTTATAGGCGTTCTATTTTTCCTTCCTCGAGTTCATGGAATGAATGTCTGGCTGTCTTTGGCGATTCATATACGTTCTTTCGCTTAAATTGTGAATAAAGCTAGAAAATGCCCTATGGTGTATTATCTCGTTTGTATTCGCGGTGAAGACGAAGTAGTAGGTATGTCACGGAATCTCCTGGTTGTAGAGGACATAGTCTCAAGGGTTTGGTGGATACCTACATGGCTAGTATATGAGTCTCGTTATGAACATTTAGATTTTGAGCGTCCAGTTCTAGTATTTGTAACAGCCTTGGAAATCAATCTGAAATGAAAGAGATGCTGGTCAGTAAATCTTTTCGGACTGTGAGGTGTGAAAGTCGCGGCACGTGGGTCCGTGACCGCGCTAGCACATTTCCGGAAGCAGCGACTTGCGCCAGACACAACAAAGGTCAACTCCAACTCGCCTCACTCCATCGTGTAAGGGGCCAGGCCGGCCTTTACGTTTCATAGGGCAACGAGAGTGATTAGTCTTTCACCCCCTTCATCGCCATCCCCTCGTTTACCCTCTCTGGCCGCCAGTCGCGGTACTCAACCAACAACAACATCGAGCAGCTGCCCGCAGCCAACTACACACAATGGCAGCTTCACGAAAACAGAACCAGCCAAGCTTCAACTTCCTCACGGGTGCTGAGGAATCTCCTCCCCGACAAGTACGAGAGCCATTGCGGGAGACGTTTCGAGCTACCCTGCGCACTTCACAAACTGCTCCGCACACAGTGTTGGCAGGCGACCCCATCAACGAGGACCTACGAGCGCAGATAAACACCCTGCGCTATGAGCTCGAGACGGCAAAACAGGAGAAGGAGCTGATGCGGCTAGAACTCCAGCAGGAAATCCGAGATACTCAATCGAAGGCCGAGGCTGACTTTAAGAAGGCACAGCAAGCAGAATCCTCCAGCACCCTGACAGCAAAGAAGTACGATTCGCTGCAGCGAGAGATGACGGACGCGCAGACTCGGAGCGCGAATAAGCGGCAGGACCTAGAACGGCGACTGCGCACATCTCAAGAGAAGGCCCAGGAATTACAGGAGGACGCTGACGAAGCGAAGGAAGAATTAGCAGCATCGCTAAGGGAGAGTGAGCATAAATATAAGACGCTTCAGGCGGAGCAAAAGTCGCTAAAGGACACTCTTGAGGAGCTCAGGACGGATCTCGAAGCCAAGGTGAACACATTGCAGACGGCACAGAGGAAGCTTTCACAAAAAGAGGCCGAGGTTGGAGAACTAGAAAGCGAGGTCTTACGACTGAAAGCAATCACCGGAGATGCGGAAACATTGGTCGTCATCAAGAGGGAGCTATCTGAGCAGGTCGCGCACATTAAGAAGCTGGAGACCTTGACCCGCGAGCAGAACGCAGAGCTCCGTACTTATCGGAAACAGCACAAGGCTATTGAGCTAGTGGAGGAAGAGAAGAGGGCATTAGAGGCGAAAGTGCGCATGATGGATGATCTACGAAGGTCGTTGAGCGAGGCACAGGTGAGGAAGCAGGCGTTGGAAGACGAGAGAGATTCCTGGACGTCGTATCTGGAGAACGAGGCCGAATCGCAGGGGGGCATTCAGTTTGAGACCCCCGAGGATCTAGCACGTGCTTTCATTCGGGAACGGTTGGAGAAGACCGAACTATTGAACCGCTTAGGGGAGATCAAACCGGAGCTCTCCGTCAAAGAGACGAATATCTTAGCCCTTGAGGATGAGAGGGCGAAGCTGCAAGCGGAGATACAGCAACTGAAGAATCTAGGTGGGAGTGCACCTAATGCGAACGAAGCAAAGGCCCGTGCTCGATTGGAGAGGCAAAAGACATTGGCTTCCAAGGAGGTCGAGTTCCTGCGTGCTCAGGTCAGAGCCTTCGACGAAGAGGAGCGTGAGATGCAGCCCGAATCCTACGACGCAGCCAAATCATCTCGAGTCAAAGAACTCGAAGATCTTGTCGATGAGTACCGAAAAGAAATTGATACTCTCCAGAAAGAGCTCAATAATATTGACAAACCCGCAACCGGCGTCGCCGGCCAAAAACGCTCACTCGACACCGAAGAAGCAGATGAACGAGTCGGTGAACTTCGCCGCAAGAACCGACAGCTGCAAGACGAAAGCACGGAATTGCACAAACGCATCAAACTCTTGGAATCAGAGTACAAGGCTCAACACGCCCAGCTCAGGAAGATCAAGGAATCTTCCCGAACGCGTGTCCTAGAACTTAAATCCAATCCCACCGCCGATACCGAAGCTCTCAAACTCAGCACCATCCGCACTCTCCGCGAAGCCAACGCCGAACTCCTAGCAAGACTCGAATGCTCGAACCCTTCCCTAAATTCCGTCCCCCTCGCCACCCTTACTGCAGCTCAACACGAGCTCGCCGAACTCACACACACCGTCGCCGAGCGCGAAAAACGCATCAAGCGCCTCAAGCAAATCTGGACTGCAAAATCGCTCGAGTTCCGCGAAGCCGTTGCGTCCATCTTAGGCTGGAAATTGGACTTCATGCCGAACGGACGGGTGCGGGTGACAAGTATGTTCTATCCCGGGGATGAACAAACGGGTGAAAATACCATTGTGTTCGATGGGGAGAATGGCACGATGAAGGTTTCTGGAGGTGAACAGTCGGCGTTTGCGAATGAGATCAGAGATACGATTACATTTTGGGTCGAGGAAAGAAAGGAGATTCCTTGCTTTCTTGCCGCGATGACGCTAGAATTTTGGGAGAAGTCAACAAGGGCGGCCAGGTAGAGGGAGTGGAGTTGAGCAGAATGATGGAAAGTGGATGGAATCTACCGACAATCTGCGTCCTTGCACATAGATGACGGCGCTTTAGGTATTATAGCGGTGGCAAGAAATAGCACCTCTTCTATCGGCCTTGTCTCACACCTTTGTATATGAACGAGATACGAATTCTCGGCATCCTCTTTTCACACTCGGGGGATGCTGAGAAACAAAAGATAAAGATAAAGCATTTATTAACACGATCAACTGACCTTTCAAAGCTTCGCCCTCTGTTCGTCCTTGACCACAACGCCTCTCTCCTTCCCACTCCTCTCCTTATCCCTCAATACCCTCCTCAAAATCTTGCCACTCCCACTCTTGGGGATCTCATCGGTAAACTCAATCTCCTTAATCCACTTATACCTAACCTTCTTCTCTTTGACAAACTCAATCAACTCCTTACCAACCACACTGTCTACATTTACCCCTGGCTTCAGCACCACATATGCTTTGGGCAGTTCGCCAGAGTAGTCGTCTTGGATCCCCATCACGGCCACATCCTCCACCTTCTCATGCCCGAGCAGAAGATCCTCGAGTTCCGCAGGCGCAACCCCGATTCCCTTGACTTTGATCAACTCCTTGATGCGGTCTGTGATGTGAATCATGCCCTCGTCATCAATCGCACCCTGGTCCCCAGTATGCAGCCACCCCTCCTCATCAAACGTATCTCTCGTCGCCTTCTCATTATTCAAATATCCCATGACGATCTGCGGGCCCCTTGCCAGTACCTCGCCGACCCCTCCAACATCTGCCTCGGTCCCATCCTCCTGGATAATCTTCACCTCAGTACTCGCCACAATCGCGCCGCCAGAATGCGCATACTTGTAGTCAAACTTATCCGGCGGATGCGCCGTGATGCAGCTACAACTCTCCGTCATGCCGTACCCTTGCTTGAACCCCGTGTTCGGGAACTTGGTCTTGAGCTGCTGTATGATTTCTTCGCTGAGCGGCGCGGCGCCCGACGAGAACCGTGTTACATGACGCAGGTCGTATTGATCCACAATCGGATCGCGCACGAGGCGGATCAGGATTGGAGGTACCAAGAGAAGTTCGCCAAGCTGGTATTCGACGATTATGTCGAGCATTTTCTCCATTGTGAATTGCGGGAGCATGACGACTTCGGCGTTGAGTAGAATGGGGAGATGCATCTGGTGGACTAGCCCGGTGATGTGGAAGAGGGGGAGGACGGCCATGATTTTCTTTTGGTTCGAGGGCGTGAGTTGCTGGATTTGAAGACATTGTGCAATGACATTTTGGTGCGAGATCATGACTGCTTTTGGCAAGCCCGTTGTGCCAGAGCTGAAGGACAGGAAGCCGCAAACGTCTCCATTCTTCTTGCCCGGGGACAGTTTGAAGACTGGTGCTTGTCCTCCTGGCCCATACCCTTTACCAATCTGTATCAGCTCTGCCACCGTCGTGTACCCCGGGAGCTCGCCCTCGAGCAGGAAAACGTTCGATTGTGGTAGCCCCGCCGCCTTCGCAGATGCAGCAGCTACATCCATAGATCCCGGTGTCGTCATCAGGAACTTTGCATCTGCCGTCTTGAGTGCAAACGTCATCTCTTCGACATTATACGCCGGGCTGGCCCCTGAGATTTTCGCGCCGACACGCAGACCCGCGAACATGGCGACGGGATACCAGACAGTATTTTGGCTGAAGAGCGCTACGGTCTCGCCTTCTTTGAGTCCATATCTTTTGACGAGAGCCGTAGAGATGTAGGTTGAGTACTCTTTGACTTCTTGCCAGTTTACGCGCTCTTTGGTTATCGCGTTTTGGAAGCCGGCGAGTTCGGAGGGAGGATATTTAGAGAGGGGTGAGTAAGGGGAGTCGAAGAGCCAGTCCCAGTCTGTGAGGGTGGTGGGTACTGGGAAGTGTTAGACGGGTATCGGCATGGGAATGGGAGGAGAAGGGGGACGGTTTACGGTCAATTGGCATTTGTTTGGATTTGAATATGACCATCTTGTCGGGTTGATACAAATCCTTCTAGTATTACGCTGGAATGTCTATCTCGAGAAACATGAAGCAAAAGAGATGGACGAAGTAAAACCGCAATTGTAGACAATACAGCTATAAGAAATATCAAGAAACGCCTTCCTTAAACACTTAGATACGACACTCTGATCTCGACATGGTGACATGCGGATTTTCATCCTCGGGGCATCAAATTCCTAGGGATTCATGATGCTCGAGTCGACGGTGAAGCGGGGAAGACAGCCGGGGAACTGGAGCTGTGAGAGGTGGGGTTAGAGCCCGGAGCCGGAAGGGGGAAGGGATCGACGTGCACTTCCACCAACAATATTCGTACAGCTACATCCTTGTCCCAATCGGACCTCCGAAGAGCCTCATCTATCGCCCGAGCTTGGATGAGCAAGTCGAGCTCGTGTCTTGCAGGATACATAGACTCGTTTTGAACGTTGGGCCACCCGCAGACAAATGACTCTTCAACATCAACCCTCTCATCAAGTTTGCTCCACTGTACAACAAGATTCCCACCACCCCAAAACATCTGCTATATAGGTGTTGTCACCAAACACACGCTAGATTTTAGTCACCAAGTCCTCGGGCTGCCAGAATCTCTAACTGTTCCAACCACCTTCAAAGAATCTTCATGCCATCACAATGGAACACCCCCCCGATCTCAAGATAACCCTCATAGGCGCTGGCACCATTGGTCTTTCCTTCGCAGCATTCCACCTCTCACATCTCTCACATCTCTCAGCGTCCCATGTCACAATCTACGACACGCGCCCCAACGCCGAATCCTACATCCTCGAATCACTCCCGCAATTCTACGGCACCCACTCCCCACCTCTCCTCTCCAACGTCCGCATCGCTACCACGCTCGAAGGAGCCGTATCTGGCGCCCACATAATCCAGGAATCCGGGCCTGAGAACCTGGCCATAAAACAAGCGCTCTGGGCCGAGGTAGAGAAACACGCCCCAGAAACAGCGTTACTATGGAGTAGTACGTCTGGTATCCCCGCGAGTCTGCAGGCGCAGGATATGACCGATAAGACGCGTTTGTTGGTTGTGCATCCATACAACCCCCCACATATAATGCCGCTTCTCGAACTGGTGCCCTCCCCTGATACTAGCCCGAATGTTATATCACGGACGGAGGAGTTCTGGCGCCAGCGCGGCCGCGTCCCGATTCTAGTAAAGAAAGAAATCACAGGCTTTGTGGCGAACCGACTTGCGTTTGCGCTGCTGAGGGAGTCTATACACCTCGTCGACTCAGGCGTGGTATCGATTTCCGATCTGGATCGTATAGTCGAGTCGTCCATGGGGCCACGGTGGGCGGTGGCAGGGCCATTCAAGTCGTATCATGCGGGTGGCGGGCCGGCAGGACTGGAAGGCTTCTTTAACAATATTGGACAAACGGTGCAGGATTGCTGGGATGATGCGGGGAAAGTAAATGTTGGGGAGGGGTGGGAACAGAAAATATTCAGTGAAGCGAGAGAAGTTTATGGGGCAGTGGACACGGGGGAGCGAGATAGGATCACGAGAAGATTGTTGGATGTGCTCGCGGAGGAGAGGGAGAAGGGGAGGAGGAAGTAGTGAATGCGCGGAAGAGTACCTTTCGTACATTATACTATTGGAGATGGTGCGAAAGTCTCTCTGGCAGATGCAGTATAATTTTGCTGGCTCAGGTACACTTCTTTCCCTCTGATTAGAATTGCTTAAGGGATTGCAGCATGGAGTATGTATGTTTCAAGATGGTTCTAGTTTGGAGTGACATTCATTCTGAACCGTTTTTGCTCATTAGGTATTCCTCTTACCCCGAAGCATCTATCTTCACCCCCCTAGTCCGAAAAATCCCTTCCTTGACCAAATCAACCATCCTCTTGCTCCCCAACCCCCTTCCAGGCCCTTTCAAACACATGCTCCTCTCCACCATCCCTCCAACCCCATGCCACACAATAATGCATGAGCAACAGATCCAACTCCTCATGCTCATCCAGCATCTCCAGCCCCGCAACCCTCTCCTTCTCCGCCTCCGACACCCAATCCCTCCATATGAACCTCGTATCCGCGGCTCTTACCCCGTCGCTAAATCCATAGCTCCTCAGCCGTTGGCGCTGGTCGCCGAGCTCGGGGTATGTGAGAAGAGTGGGAAGATGGATGTTGCGGGTCAAGAGATTGGATATCATGGTCCGGCCGAATGCGTCGTTGGGGAGGATTGGTTCGTAGAGAACGAGGGCGACAGGGGTCGGGGCGGGCATGTAGGTTTGTAGGAAGGTGGCTAAGATTTTAGAGACGACGGGTGCTTGCAGGTATATGAGACACATTTCCGAGAGTAGTAGGGTTGGCGTGGAAGGATCGAGGTTTGGGAGCATGGGTGCAGGAGTGTCGTCGTCGGAAGCGAGGGAGCGGAGGTCGAGCGAATGGATGTTGTAGGTCGGCGAGTGGTATGTTGTGGCAGCGGGCGGGAGAGACAATGGATTGGGGGGTGCCTTTGAGGAAACTGAGGAAAGCTTGGAGTGCAGCTGAGGATGGCGCTGGAGATTGACGAGCTTCGCAGCCGTGTTGGTGGGGAAGTCGATCTCATGGTAGACGATGTGGGTGTCTGGATACTTGTCGCGCAGGCGGAAGAAGCGCGTATCGGTTCCTGCGCCCAGCGAGACTATCTGTTTAGGTGTTGCAGGAGCAGTGGTGAGGAAGTTGTCGACGAGGGTGTCGATGGCGGAGGTGCGGACGTAGGTGCCTGAGATGTCTTAGAACACGGCCTGGGGCGCGAGGGCTTCCATCTGTTACCTCGATTGAGCAGAGGCAGCCGGCGCGTCGCGGCCTGCGTGGCGAACAGCCTGGCATAGGGGTCATGGAGATAGCCCAGCTCCACGCAGCTCACCCTGGAGCCGGCGGCGTCCTGGTCGGTGCCGCGGACGGCATTGTCCCTGAGGGCGTCGCTGGTGGTGCTGCCGCTGCCTTGGTGGGCGGTGTGCGGGAGGCCTCTGGGGCGTCCTCGGCCGCGCGGGGGGCCTCCGCGGCGGCTGGCAAGGAGCGTCTTGAGGTTCGGGATTTCTTGCGCGGCCATGGTGACGGCGTGAGGGGAACTTGGGTGTCGAGCTATGGCGGGGCAGCACGGACCCCCCTCTACTGCCCATCTGCACGCCAAGAGGGCTACCGCGCGCGGGCCAGCCTTGTAGATTTCGATTTCCCATTTCTTTGAAGCGGCCTCGACAGCAACCTCTTCTTCGCGACTGTACCTCTTCACGGCGGTCTCATCCACCCACCCCCATATCCACTCCGTGCACGTGTCCGAACGCGCACGCCCTGCTTCCACCATGGACAGCGAAGCCTACAACCCGTCGCTGATCCGCATGTGGCGCGTCCTGCGCACCACCAAGGAGATGTGCATAGATCGCGTTCGTCCTCTCTCCCTCCCCATTCTACCATTCTGAACATGCTCTCTAGGGCTACGACTTGCCAGAAGACGACGTAGCGATGACCCTCGGCGAATTTGCAAGCAAATACATGCGGGAAGACGGCGAGCCAGAGTCCGTACCAC